>CAHIKZ030002222.1:245000-338284 GCA_903632075.3 Acanthosepion pharaonis
CTAATCTTTCCTTTTCTTTCCTTTTTCTTTTTTCTTTTTTCGGCATTCTTTCTTTCTTTTTTTCTTTTCTTTTTTATCTTATAGTTATCTTAGCATCTTTCTTTCCTTTTTTCTTTCCTTTTTTCTTTACCTTTCTTTCTTTCCTTCGGCCTATCTTATTTCAGCATCTAATCTTTTCTTTTTTTTTCCTTTATTTTTCTTTCTTTTCTAATTTCTTTTTTTCTTTCTTTCTTTCTTTTTTTTCTTTTCGCAATTTTTTGTTAATTGCTTCTTCATAACTCATTTTTTTCTTTCTTAAAAATAAAAATTTTTTAAGTTGTCGTCCCATTTTTCTTTCTTTCTTCTTTCTTTTTTTCTTCTACCTCTCTCTCTTTCTTTCTATCTGTGCTCGTTGTATTTGCTTATTCTTGACGCCTTTCTTTCTTTCTTTCTTTCTTTCTTTCTTTCTTTCAAAATCGTTTAAATCTGACCGTTTTTCTTTTCTGAAAATAGGGTTAGATTATTAGCATCTGGCTAATCGTTCTTTTCTTTCTTTTCTTTCTTTTCTTTTCTTTCTTTTTTTTTTTTCTTTAAAAATTATTTATGAGGTGAAAAGCCTTTTCTTTCTTTTCTTTCTTTTCTTTCTTTTCTTTCTTTCAAAATCGAATTCGTTTTTCTTTTCTGAAAATAGGGTTAGATATGGTTTTTTTACCTAACTAATCTATAATCAATCAGATATAATGTCAGGTCTGAGTTTTTAATTTAAACTAGTTCTTGTCTTAGACCAGCTGGCAGCCAATATTATTTAACCCGTACCTGGGAGAAGAAGAATAGATAGATTCCTATCTACTGTCTGAATTTCTGGCATGATGAGTTATCATTATTTACATTATTTACATGCATGTCCGGCATACACCTGATGAAGGCCGGGGGGCACAACGGCCGAAACGTTGTGACAACAGCAACAAAAATAAGAACGATGGTCCGATTGTAAATAAAGATTCATATCTTTCATAATGGGTATTTTTACGACCGTGAACCCAGCAGATAAGGATTGAGTTTGAACTCGATATCAGTTTCCAGGTTGATATATATATACCCACCAGACGCATATCAATGGCTTTGACGGAAAAGAGACCAAATTTAACCAATGAAAAGGCGTGGTGTTGTCGTGATGACTAACACAAAAAATTCAAACACGTTTCACTACTGCTAAAAATAAACAACAATTCAAATACGCAACAAAGAAAATCACTAGACCATGAAGTCATATTCCGACGAGCCAGATAGAAATAAGATACAACGTCATCGTCTCGCGAGCCAATCAGAAGCCAAGATAGAGTTCCTAAATGTGAACATATGCCTAGTTCCCGCCTTTGAACTTTGTGAAGAAAATTGTGAAAAAGCTGATAGTTCGACACGGCTGTTTCGAGATACTATCTTGGTGAGAAAGAGGTCTGTTGGTTCCGAGAAAGAGTCCGGTTCCGTCAGTCTCTGTCTGCCATTTGAACGAACGACTTCCGGTAATCCCGTGACCAGAAATCTCTAACTTCCGGCCGAGTGTCACTTGATCCCGAATGTTATTTATTCAATCGTACATTTTAATTTTTTTTTCTTATGTGGAGTCAGTAGCCATGGCCAAATGCAAAACAGAACTACTCAACGAATAGAATTGACAAAATTCGCAATAACAAACAGGGCAAAACTAATATAAAGCAAGCAATCTATATATATATATATATATATATATATATATATATATATATATATATAATTCAAAATTAACAGTAATAACGTAAAGCAACAGTAATATGGCAAAAAGTTGACACAAAAGCAAGTTCGGGCAAACGAACGAGTAACTTCAAGACAAGACAGACCGGGACTGAGTCAAATGAAACGAAGAACTATTTTTTGACTAGAAAAAAATACCAGCATGTATTTGTGTGGTTGTGCCTATAAAATGGGGAGGGGAAAGTGTTTTGCAGTCGTTCCTGACAGGATTGAAACCAACACCCTACTTTAAGGCTTCCAATTCTCGATTTTGCTGTTGGTTGTCATAAAACGGCTGTAACTTAAGACCCAGATAAAAGCATTTACATTACTCTTGACTACACGTCTGTCTTAACCAGTTGAGCTGTTACCCGTTGTGTAACACATATACATTCTTCATCGCATTCCTTTCCTTTCACTTGCAACAATCTTTACTGATCCTTTGTTATACTGGAACACACCTATTCTATTGTTAATAGACTCTCCCACCTATAATAAGTAGGAGCAGTAGCAGTCGCTCAGTGAGTTGGTGAGTCAGTCGATGTCGGACGACCGTTAGTCGGATACTAAAAGTACCAGCAAACACAACTAGATCTCTGCGTCATTACCTATTATAATATAATATGGATAGGGGCTCGGATTAACTAATCATTAGTTAATCCGAGCCGCTATCCATTACTCCTCCGGGAAAATCTAGAAGAGGATTTATAGAGGATTTATCGAACTCAAAATTATCAATTAGAAGAAATCTTGAAGGGTATTAGCATTCTTTGAAATGCCTGTTGGGTAATTCATTTGTTAAATGTAATGGATTCGACTGGAATTCGAACTCGGCTCTCCGATTCCTCAATCCGAGCCGCAATCCATTACTCCACAGTGCCTCTTCAGGCCAGAAGAGTTGAATTCATGCCTTTCCCTAGGATATTAGCACGTAAGTGAATGTAATGGATTCGACTGGAATTCGAACTCGGCTCTCCGATTCCTCAATCCGAGCCGCACTACATTACTCCACAGTGCCTCTTCAAGCCAGAAGAGTTGAATTCATGCCTTTCGTTAGGTATTAGACTTTCGTAAGTGAATGTAATGTATTCGACTGGAATTCGAACTCAGCTCTCCGATTCCTCAATCCGAGCCGCTATCCATTCACTGATTCCGGAAAATCTAGAAGAGGATTCATACCTTACCCAAGGGTATATAATAATTATATCAAGTTCTAACGTTTTAACGTCGAACCTATTTTAGGACCGACTTAGTACAAATACAAGCCTCCACTGTGAAACTACTCTACAACATTCTTACGCAGGAAAAAAACTCAACACTAATTCAAATGCCGGTATTTATCAAATAAATTATTCACAATGCGAAAATGCTTGTGTAGGGGAGACATCACGTGATCTAAATCTACGAGCACAGAAAAGATCTACGTTTAGGCAAGCGTTCAAACTGTGTCGTAATACACTAGAACAAAACTGGGCATATATTTGATTTTACTTCTGCCGCCCTAATTAGAAAAGAACATTATTTTTTAAGGGGAGATTTAACGTTTGATTTAAAACAGTCGAATGCACGCGATACGTGATTGACCAATGAAAATCAAATAATAGTAAAGAGAGCTTAATAATAACAATATTATCAACTATAAACACACGTCAAAAACATTATATTACGCTACCAACCTTTATTGAATCCATTCTTATAGAATCTAACGTATATTTATCTAAAGCAAAAGGTACGTAAAACGTTTCCAAAACAACGAAAAAAAAATCTAACATAATGTCCACTAGGCAAACACATACACACACACAAACATATACACTCACAATTACGAATATACATTATCATCTGATGCCCTTATATATAAACTAAAATTTTTATAAACTTATATACATATAGCAATGTTTACGGTATTTTTCAGGTGACCTTTGGGTCCTGTCACTGGATCTAACCAACGCCTTTATTCACTGTGAGTTCAATACCCGGTTAAGGCAGTGGAGAACTTTCAGAGGGAAATTAGCAGGAGATAATTGATAACTGACATCCATCAAACATGGCACGTGGAACTAGAACAGTCTACCCCAGTGAGCGAAATAAAGGGTTCATTTCGAAATTCCAACCACCTGAAGAAGGCCGGAGCGTACAACGGTCAAAACGTTGTGATAAACATGGCGACAAAGATGAGGACAATAGTCCGAATAATGTAAATAATGTACATAATACCTCATCTCAGAAATATAAACAGACTCTGAAAATTTATCTATAAACAAAAACAATTTTCTTTGCTATCCTCTGCCAGCTGCAATGATGGAGAAAGCACTACCTCGCACCATCGCCAGTGAGACACGCTGTAAGAGCCACTCCTTTTCACGAGGCTCGTCCCTTAATCAAGACGCCATCCCGACAATTCTCAGAAGGAACGCCATCGAACGAGGGCCAATAACCCAGAAGTCTCCACTGACACAGAAGTAAAAAAAAATCTGTCGGCAAGTGAAGAATATTTAACCAATTTTTTTTATTTTTTTTATCTCGCGTTTCGATCGACAGACGCTGGCTCAACCGCGGACCTGATCAATTTATCGGTCGAAAATGTATCGGCACAGGTCGCATTCCAAATCAACGACTTCCCTACTTTGAAAGGTAAAATTCCATCACATCGGTCGAGGCCCACGGATTCGATTTTGGAAGGTAACCCAACTGCATCCAGACCTCTTCTGATGATCTCGTTTATTGCTGCATATCTTGGAAAGCGGCCGGCACTATGACAACCAGAGAGAGGATGCAAACCAAACTCATCAATGGAAGCTCCACATCTCCATCTGTGACGCTCACATAATTTGGGCCCAAGATGGATGGCGACTCCGATTCGAGTGCACTCATGATCTAGAAGAGTACCGGTAGATGAAGAGGCCACAGCGTTGATTCAGGCGCCACTACTCATTTGTGAAGTAGAGAGTAGGCAGTCGAGGCGGTGCTGATCCAGAGAGAGAGCCTCAAATTATTAAAATTGGCCACGCATTTTATTTTCTGTTTTGGTGTGTCTTGTGGGATAGAAAATAATCCTTGGGCCCAGACGCTGCAAGCTTGTTCGAAAGAATTAAAATCTTTAAAACTTGTATGGACGCGTCATTGCACATTGAATTCGGAACGCTGCAAATTATACTAACGTTGATTTAAAACAGACGAATGCACGCGATACGTGATTGACCAATGAAAATCAAACAATACTAAAGTGAAAGAATTTTTTTTCTTTTTCTCAGTCTCTGACAAAGCTTTTAATAAACGTGAGACATGTTAGATTGGTAAACGTTTCCTATTTGTCATCGGATGCATGTTTATAAATATTTACATTTACACTCACGCTTGGACGCTTTTTCATGTGTAACAGGGCCACCTCCTTCCGACGTTCTTATAGCAATATGTAAGAGAAATTTCGAGAACTCTAAAAACTAGCATCTAAAAACACGAGAGACTTCCGTGTGGGATAATCCACTAGACTCCTTAGTAACACATAGAAATAAATCAAGTCACAGCTTTGATTTTAAAAAAAATCCAGCCTCATAAAAAAACAAATATAACATATTACGTAGAAAATATCTAGAAGGAATATTAATCAATATCCTTCCAATGTAACATGACCCTCTTTAATTATATTAAAAGTAATTAAATCAATCATTTAAGGTATTGATATTAAATATACATGCTCAACCTGAGATTTATTAATTTATCTTTCAATCTTTCTATTACTTCAAATTTGGATAATACAAAGAAATCGCAAACATCACGTAATCGCAGAATTAGGTCACAGCTAAACGGTCTAGACCGCTTTTTAATTTAACGGTTCAATTTGATTTCATATGTAGCGTTCAACAGTCGGATTTGATTTCATACATAGCATTCAAAGTTAAGCGTGTCCCTGAACTAACTCGTCAGAAGAATCGTAGCCGTTACGCCGAGAAGACGTGTAAATGTTTATTTCTTTCTCCGTAGTCTGGTTTTCGCGTAAGACTGACTTCCGATCTTCCAGAGAGGGAAAATTAGAAACTTCTGGGATCATCAGGAACTCAAAAGCCAAGATGGACTGTATCCCCCATGAATGAAAATCAAATCGCTTTCAGGACGATAAGGAAACAAATAAATAGCACTAATCGAACGATATATTTCTACATATAATGGGAAACAACTCAACCAGGATAAGACAATATTTGTCTACCAAGAACTATTTATAAAAAGAAAAGAAAACAGAAATAATGTTCAAAAATCGTCGATAAGATTATTCGACAGAGCATTGAACATTTTTCTTAGAGAAAGTTTTATATTTTCTTTCCTTTCTTCTATTCTTTGCTTATCGTTTCCTTGTTCTTTCAGTCTATATCTTTATTATATTAAAATAAATATAACTTTACATCCCGTGTTTGTTTCCTATACGCTCTCTCTTCTTGAGTAGAAAATCTCATTTTTTTTTTCTTCTTTTAAGCGAACCTCGTTCGCAGCCATATGTTTGAATTTTGTCGAGAGATAAAATTCGTAACATCACCACATTCCAGAAGCACCTTTTCATATCACTAATGTTGATAAAGCCCATGCTTAAAGAATATAAGATTCATTAACTTGCTAACGATGTATGCTCAACTTTTCACAGACCAACTTCCGACACGCCAAATATCTACCAGTACACTCAAACATTATATAATAATAACTTTTTACGATGACATGAAATAAAAACAAATATATTAAATCAACTGCTAGAGCTACTGCTAGGATTTTTCTTTTTTTTTTTTTTTTTTTTTTTTTTTTTGCTAGACAATTTTTCTCGCTAGAAGTTATCTTACATATTTATAAGTCTATCATTCATCCATGCTTAGAATATTGCTGCCACATCGCGTCTGGTGCTTCTGTTATGTATTTAGAAATTCTTGATAAAATTAAAAAAAATAACCTGCAATATTATCGGTCCTGACCTGGCATCTCGGCTTCAGTTACTTTCCAAAATAAAAGCGGTGTCAAGGGTTAACCGTCCTTTTGACGTTCCGCCATATTTCTGGCACGTTTGACCATATTCCCCACTAATATTATACACTCTAGATTCAAGGGGCTGTTACCCTCCTTCGGACGATGTCAGTACCTAGAGCTTGGGAGACACCCAAAAGCGGAAGAGCCGAGGAGGCTTGAGTTATTTTTGTTTCCTATCTACGAACGCGTGGGCTTTCAAAACAACGTTAAACTCGACCAAGCGTCACATTCCACTGCGTTTAAATACTTACACATTCGGGGTTGGACGTATGGGGATTTAACCGTGATTGAATGCAGAAAATATATTTCTGTAGGGGTAAAAAAAAAGGACAGAAGGTTCGGGAAATTCTAATCATAAAAATGAGGGAGAAGTGTCGAGAGCGAGTGAGACTTGACCGTGTAAACAATGAATATCTGTCGCGTACAACCGGTTTGCGATATCTGTACGAGTTTTACGTAAAGAACAACTTTTTTTATAGTATTTCGTCCTTACCGGTCGTGAAATTTGCAACTCATTCAGAATTTTTTTTCTTCTTTTTTTAGCAGTCGAACCTCATTTCAAAGGAATCTACACTCCTTTTATAATCGAACTGGGTATCCTGTGTTCATGTAAGTGTCCTATGTCTCTTTAACCATGATGAGACTCTATCCATTTTTTTTCCGCTTCAGCGCTGACCAATCAATTGTGAGAAAGAAAATAAAAAAATAAAAAAAAGACGATCGTCTGTCTCGACTGAATGAAAAAATGCAAACGAGCTAAATAGTGTTCGTAAGAAAAAGAAAAGAAGAGAGATTCCTTTACAGTAAGAGGATGTTTTTATAGTTTGAAAGAGAGAGAGAAGGTGAGTATCTGAGTGGGATAATGAGAGTGTGAGATAATAAGAGTCCAGGAAAGGGAGAGGGTTTGAAGAAGTGAGAAAGAATGAGTATGGGTAAGATAATGAGAGAGAAAGAGTAGATGAGAAAAATAAGAGTTGTGGAAAAAGAGAGAGTGTGCGTGTGGAAGTAAGAGAGTGTGAAAGTCTGGGAGAGTTAATGAGAGAGACAGAGTGAGTGGGAAAGGTGAAAAAGAAAGAAAGATCTTGAGGAAGTCAGAGAGAAAGAGTGTTTAAGTAAGATAATGAAAGAGAGAGAGAATAATAATGGGTGAGAGAGAGAGAGAGAGTGCGTGTCTGAGGGCGATAATGAGGGTGAGAGAAAGAGATAGGATTGAGGATTTAAGAGGGAATGAGTGTGAGTAAGATAATGAAAGAGAAAGAGGGAATCAGAAAAAATAAGAACGGGAGAAGAGAGAGAGAGATAGAGAGAGAGAGAGAATGATGGAAAATGAAGGAGATATTTGTCAACGTGTCTGAGGTAATGAGACAGAGTGAGGGGGAAAATAAGAATGATGGGAAAATAAGAGAGGTCTTGAGGATATGTGAGAGAATCATTGTCGGAGTAAGATAATGAGAGAGTGAGAGAGAGAGAGAGAATTAAAATGAGGGAGAGAGAGAGTGTCAGTGAGACAATAAGAGAGAGTGAGATACCAGAGATTTTCATGAGTAAAGGAGAGATTCGAACTCAGCTTAGCCGCTGTATAAATGAGAGATGCCAGGGTGATTTTTCATTTCGGTCTAAGTTAATGAGAGCGATAGAGTTCAAACAGAGTATTCGGCCTCATTTTAGACAAAATAAAACTGAGAGAGAGAGAGAGAATGCATGTAAAAACGTTGTAGAGAATGAGTGTAAGAGAGATAAAATGATGGTCAGAAAGAGAGATTTAAAATGAATAAAAATGAGATGCCAGTGTTATTTTCATTTTCGGAAAAGACGACAATTGAGTGAGTAATAGAATGAGATGAATGCCTGTATCTGTTCAAATGAGTGAGTGATTTAGAGAATGAGTGAGAGAATCTGTTCAAATGAGATGCCAGTGTTATCATTTCATGCCTCATTTTAGACGACAATAGGGTGATCTGTGTATCTTTCAAATACATGACTGATATTAGATATTTTCCAACGTAGATTGCCATTTATTTTTCGCGATAGACCATGAGATGCCAGTTTTACATTCGACCAAGGCTATAGAACTCGGTCTGTCCTGTTATTTACCAATAGTTGGCGGAGTGGAGATGAAGAAGAGGATTCCCACCTTTCCCAAGGGTATTAGCACGTATCTGTTCAAATGAATGCAATGGATTTTCGGCCTGAGACGGAATTCGAACTCAGTATATCTGTTCTCCGATTTTTCAAACCGAGAATTGTATAAAAAAAAACGAATAAAAATAAGATGCCAGTGTTATTTTCATTTCGGTCTCATTTAGACGACAATTTATCCCTCGCCCCCTGTATATCTGTTCAAATGAGATGCCAGTGTTATTTTCATTTCGGCCTCATTTAGACAATTTATCCTCGCCCCTTATATCTGTTCAAATGAGATGCCAGTGTTATTTTATTTCGGCCTCATTTAGACGACAATTTATCCCTCGCCCCCTGTATATCTGTTCAAATGAGATGCCAGTTTATTTTCATTTCGGCCTCATTTAGACGACAACGATCCCTCGCCCCTGTATATCTGTTCAAATGAGATGCCAGTGTTATTTTTTATTTCGGCCTCATTTAGACGACAATTTATCCTCGCCCCTGTATATCTGTTCAAATGAGATGCCAGTGTTATTTTTATTTCGGCCTCATTTAGACGACAATTTATCCTCGCCCCTATCTGTTCAAATGAGATGCCTGTGTTATATCTCATTTCAAATGAGATGAGCCAGTGTTATTTTCATTTCGGCCTCATTTAGACGACAATTTATCCCTCGCCCCCTGTATATCTGTTCAAATGAGATGCCAGTGTTATTTTTTATTTCGGCCTCATTTAGACGACAATTTATCCCTCGCCCCCTGTATATCTGTTCAAATGAGATGCCAGTGTTATTTTCATTTCGGCCTCATTTAGACGACAATTTATCCTCGCCCCTGTATATCTGTTCAAATGAGATGCCAGTGTTATTTTCATTTCGGCCTCATTTAGACGACAATTTATCCCTCGCCCCCTGTATATCTGTTCAAATGAGATGCCAGTGTTATTTTCATTTCGGCCTCATTTAGACGACAATTTATCCCTCGCCCCCTGTGTATCTGTTCAAATGAGATGCCAGTGTTATTTTTTATTTCGGCCTCATTTAGACGACAATTTATCCCTCGCCCCCTGTATATCTGTTCAAATGAGATGCCAGTGTTATTTTCATTTCGGCCTCATTTAGACGACAATTTATCCCTCGCCCCTGTGTATATCTGTTCAAATGAGATGCCAGTGTTATTTTCATTTCGGCCTCATTTAGACGACAATTTATCCCTCGCCCCTGTATATCTGTTCAAATGAGTTGCCATTGTTATTTTCATTTCGGCCTCATTTAGACGACAATTTATCCCTCGCCCCCTGTATATCTGTTCAAATGAGATGCCAGTGTTATTTTCATTTCGGCCTCATTTAGACGACAATTTATCCCTCGCCCCCCTCCCCTGTATATCTGTTCAAATGAGATGCCAGTGTTATTTTCAGCCTCATTTAGACGACAATTTATCCCTCGCCCCCTGTATATCTGTTCAAATGAGATGCCAGTGTTATTTTCATTTCGGCCTCATTTAGACGACAATTTATCCCTCGCCCCCTGTATATCTGTTCAAATGAGATGCCAGTGTTATTTTCATTTCGGCCTCATTTAGTTTCAAATGAGACAATTTTTATCCCTCGCCCCTGTATATCTGTTCAAATGAGATGCCAGTGTTATTTTCATTTCGGCCTCATTTAGACGACAATTTATCCCTCGCCCCTGTATATCTGTTCAAATGAGATGCCAGTGTTATTTTCATTTCGGCCTCATTTAGACGACAATTTATCCCTCGCCTCCCCTGTATATCTGTTCAAATGAGATGCCAGTGTTATTTTCATTTCGGCCTCATTTAGACGACAATTTATCCCTCGCCTCCTGTATATCTGTTCAAATGAGATGCCAGTGTTATTTTCATTTCGGCCTCATTTAGACGACAATTTATCCCTCGCCAAATGAGATGCCTGTATTTTATCTGTTCAAATGAGATGTTCCAGTGTTATTTTCATTTCGGCCTCATTTAGACGACAATTTATCCCTCGCCCCCTGTATATCTGTTCAAATGAGATGCCAGTGTTATTTTCATTTCGGCCTCATTTAGACGACAATTTATCCCTCGCCCCCTGTATATCTGTTCAAATGAGATGCCAGTGTTATTTTCATTTCGGCCTCATTTAGACGACAATTTATCCCTCGCCCCCTGTATATCTGTTCAAATGAGATGCCAGTGTTATTTTTTCGGCATCATTCGGCGACTCATCCCTCGCCCCTGTATATCTGTTCAAATGAGATGCCAGTGTTAATTTATCCCTCGCGACAATTTATCCCTGTATATCTGTTCAAATGAGATGCCAGTGTTATTTTCATTTCGGCGTCATTTAGACGACAATTTATCCCTCGCCCCCTGTATATCTGTTCAAATGAGATGCCAGTGTTATTTTCATTTCGGCCTCATTTAGACGACAATTTATCCCTCGCCCCTGTATATCTGTTCAAATGAGATGCCAGTGTTATTTTCATTTCGGCCTCATTTTAGACGACAATTTATCCCTCCTGTATATCTGTTCAAATGAGATGCCAGTGTTATTTTCATTTCGGCCTCATTTAGACGACAATTTATCCCTCGCCCCCTGTATATCTGTTCAAATGAGATGCCAGTGTTATTTTCATTTTCATTTAGACGACACATCCCTCGCCCCTGTTATCTGTTCCTGTTATTTTCTCCTGTGACAATTTATCTGTATATCTTTCAAATGAGATGCCGTGTTATTTTCATTTCGGCCTCATTTATCCCTCGCCTCCTGTCTATCTGTTCAAATGAGATGCCAGTGTTATTTTCATTTCGGCCTCATTTAGACGACAATTTATCCCTCGCCCCCTGTATATCTGTTCAAATGAGATGCCAGTGTTATTTTCATTTCGGCCTCATTTAGACGACAATTTATCCCTCGCCCCCTGTATATCTGTTCAAATGAGATGCCAGTGTTATTTTCATTTCGGCCTCATTTAGACGACAATTTATCCCTCGCCTCCTGTATATCTGTTCAAATGAGATGCCAGTGTTATTTTCATTTCGGCCTCATTTAGACGACAATTTATCCCTCGCCCCCTGTATATCTGTTCAAATGAGATGTCAGTGTTATTTTCATTTCGGCCTCATTTAGACGTATATCTGTTCAAATGAGAATTTATTTTCCTCGACGACAATTTATCCCTGTCTATCTGTTCAAATGAGATGCCAGTGTTATTTTCATTTCGGCCTCATTTAGACGACAATTTATCCCTCGCCCCTGTATATCTGTTCAAATGAGATGCCAGTGTTATTTTCATTTCGGCCTCATTTTAGACGACAATTTATCCCTCGCCTCCTGTATATCTGTTCAAATGAGATGCCAGTGTTATTTTCATTTCATTTCATTTAGACGACAATTTATCCTCGCCCCTGTATATCTGTTTGAGACAGACATTTTCATTTCCCTCATTTCGACAATTTATCCCTCGCCCCTGTATATCTGTTCAAATGAGATGCCAGTGTTGTTATTTTCATTTCGGCCTCATTTAGACGACAATTTATCCCTCGCCCCCTGTATATCTGTTCAAATGAGATGCCAGTGTTATTTTCAATTTTCGGCCTCATTTAGACGACAATTTATCCCTCGCCCCCTGTATATCTGTTCAAATGAGATGCCAGTGTTATTTTCATTTCGGCCTCATTTAGACGACAATTTATCCCTCGCCCCCTGTATATCTGTTCAAATGAGATGCCAGTGTTATTTTCATTTCGGCCTCATTTAGACGACAATTTATCCCTCGCCCCCTGTATATCTGTTCAAATGAGATGCCAGTGTTATTTTCATTTCGGCCTCATTTAGACGACAATTTATCCCCTCGCCTCCTGTATATCTGTTCAAATGAGATGCCAGTGTTATTTTCATTTCGGCCTCATTTAGACGACAATTTATCCTCGCCCCTGTATATCTGTTCAAATGAGATGCCAGTGTTATTTTTCATTTTCCGGCCTCATTTTCGGCCCCTCATTTATCTGTTCAAATGACAATTTCGGCCTCATTTTATTTATATCTGTATATCTGTTCAAATGAGATGCCAGTGTTATTTTCATTTCGGCCTCATTTAGACGACAATTTATCCCTCGCCCCCTGTATATCTGTTCAAATGAGATGCCAGTGTTATTTTCATTTCGGCCTCATTTAGACGACAATTTATCCCTCGCCCCTGTATATCTGTTCAAATGAGATGTCAGTGTTATTTTCATTTCGGCCTCATTTAGACGACAATTTATCCCTCCCCCTGTATATCTGTTCAAATGAGATGCCAGTGTTATTTTCATTTCGGCCTCATTTAGACGACAATTTATCCCTCGCCCCTGTATATCTGTTCAAATGAGATGCCAGTGTTATTTTCATTTCGGCCTCATTTAGACGACAATTTATCCCTCGCCCTGTGTATATCTGTTCAAATGAGATGCCAGTGTTATTTTCATTTCGGCCTCATTTAGACGACAATTTATCCCTCGCCCCCTGTATATCTGTTCAAATGAGATGCCAGTGTTATTTTCATTTCGGCCTCATTTAGACGACAATTTATCCCTCGCCCCCCTGTTATCTGTTCAAATTCAGTGTTATTTTCATTTTCGGCCTCACATTTAGACGACAATTTATCCCTCGCCTCCTGTATATCTGTTCAAATGAGATGCCAGTGTTATTTTTTCATTTCGGCCTCATTTAGACGACAATTTATCCCTCGCCTCCTGTATATCTGTTCAAATGAGATGCCAGTGTTATTTTCATTTCGGCCTCATTTAGACGACAATTTATCCCTCGCCCCTGTATATCTGTTCAAATGAGATGCCAGTGTTATTTTCATTTCGGCCTCATTTAGACGACAATTTATCCCTCGCCCCCTGTATATCTGTTCAAATGAGATGCCAGTGTTATTTTCATTTCGGCCTCATTTAGACGACAATTTATCCCTCGCCCCTGTATATCTGTTCAAATGAGATGCCAGTGTTATTTTCATTTCGGCCTCATTTAGACGACAATTTATCCCTCGCCTCTGTATATCTGTTCAAATGAGATGCCAGTGTTATTTTTATTTTCATCTTTCAAATGAGATGCCAGTGTCATTTTTAGACGACGACAATTTATCCCTCGCCCCCTGTATATCTGTTCAAATGAGATGCCAGTGTTATTTTCATTTCGGCCTCATTTAGACGATCAGATCATTTAGACAATTTATCCCTCAGTGTTATTTTCATTTCGGCCTCATTTAGACGACAATTTATCCCTCGCCCCTGTATATCTGTTCAAATGAGATGCCAGTGTTATTTTCATTTCGGCCTCATTTAGACGACAATTTATCCCTCGCCCCTGTATATCTGTTCAAATGAGATGCCAGTGTTATTTTCATTTCGGCCTCATTTAGACGACAATTTTATCCCTCGCCCCTGTATATCTGTTCAAATGAGATGCCAGTGTTATTTTCATTTCGGCCTCATTTAGACGACAATTTATCCCTCGCCTCCTGTATATCTGTTCAAATGAGATGCCAGTGTTATTTTCATTCGGCCTCATTTAGACGACAATTTATCTATCCTCGCCCCTGTATATCTGTTCAAATGAGATGCCAGTCATTTCGGCCTCATTTAGACGACAATTTATCCAATTTATCGCCTCCTGTCTATCTGTTCAAATGAGATGCCAGTGTTATTTTCATTTCGGCCTCATTTAGACGACAATTTATCCCTCGCCTCCTGTCTATCTGTTCAAATGAGATGCCAGTGTTATCTTTTTCATTTTCGGCCTCATTTACGACAATTTATCTCGCCCCCTCTGTAAATTCTGTTCAAATGAGATCCCAGTGTTATTTCTATCTGTTCATTTAGACAGTGTATATCTTTCAAATGAGATGCCAGTGCCTCTCATTTAGACGACAATTTATCCCTCGCCCCTGTATATCTGTTCAAATGAGATGCCAGTGTTATTTTCATTTCGGCCTCATTTAGACGACAATTTATCCCTCGCCTCCTGTATATCTGTTCAAATGAGATGCCAGTGTTATTTTCATTTCGGCCTCATTTAGACGACAATTTATCCCTCGCCTCCTGTCTATCTGTTCAAATGAGATGCCAGTGTTATTTTCATTTCCGGCCTCATTTAGACGACAATTTATCCCTCGCCTCCTGTCTATCTGTTCAAATGAGATGCCAGTGTTATTTTTCATTTCGGCCTCATTTAGACGACAATTTATCCCTCGCCTCCTGTATATCTGTTCAAATGAGATGTCAGTGTTATTTTCATTTCGGCCTCATTTAGACGACAATTTATCCCTCGCCTCCTGTATATCTGTTCAAATGAGATGCCAGTGTTATTTTCATTTCGGCCTCATTTAGACGACAATTTATTATCCCTCGCCTCCTGTCTATCTGTTCAAATGAGATGCCAGTGTTATTTTCATTTCGGCCTCATTTAGACGACAATTTATCCCTCGCCCCCTGTATATCTGTTCAAATGAGATGCCAGTGTTATTTTCATTTCGGCCTCATTTAGACGACAATTTATCCCTCGCCCCCTGTATATCTGTTCAAATGAGATGCCAGTGTTATTTTCATTTTGGCCTCATTTAGACGACAATTTATCCCTCGCCTCCTGTATATCTGTTCAAATGAGATGCCAGTGTTATTTTCATTTCGGCCTCATTTAGACGACAATTTATCCCTCGCCTCCTGTATATCTGTTCAAATGAGATGCCAGTGTTATTTTTTCATTTCGGCCTCATTTAGACGACAATTTATCCCTCGCCTCCTGTCTGTATATCTGTTCAAATGAGATGCCAGTGTTATTTTCATTTCGGCCTCATTTAGACGACAATTTATCCCTCGCCTCCTGTCTATCTGTTCAAATGAGATGCCAGTGTTATTTTCATTTTCGGCCTCATTTGAGACGACAATTTATCCCTCGCCCCCTGTCTATCTGTTCAAATGAGATGTCAGTGTTATTTTCATTTCGGCCTCATTTAGACGACAATTTATCCCTCGCCTCCTGTATATCTGTTCAAATGAGATGCCAGTGTTATTTTCATTTCGGCCTCATTTAGACGACAATTTATCCCTCGCCTCCTGTATATCTGTTCAAATGAGATGCCAGTGTTATTTTCATTTCGGCCTCATTTAGACGACAATTTATCCCTCGCCCCCTGTCTATCTGTTCAAATGAGATGCCAGTGTTATTTTCATTTCGGCCTCATTTAGACGACAATTTATCCCTCGCCTCCTGTATATCTGTTCAAATGAGATGCCAGTGTTATTTTCATTTCGGCCTCATTTAGACGACAATTTATCCCTCGCCCCTGTGTATATCTGTTCAAATGAGATGCCAGTGTTATTTTTCATTTCGGCCTCATTTAGACGACAATTTATCCCTCGCCCCCTGTCTATCTGTTCAAATGAGATGCCAGTGTTATTTTCATTTCGGCCTCATTTAGACGACAATTTATCCCTCGCAATTTCCTGTCTATCTGTTCAAATGAGATGCCAGTGTTATTTTCATTTTGTATATCTGCCTCATTTAGACGACAATTTATCCCTCGCCCCTGTGTATATCTGTTCAAATGAGATGCCAGTGTTATTTTCATTTCGGCCTCATTTAGACGACAATTTATCCCTCGCCTCCTGTATATCTGTTCAAATGAGATGCCAGTGTTATTTTCATTTCGGCCTCATTTAGACGACAATTTATCCCTCGCCCCTGTATATCTGTTCAAATGAGATGCCAGTGTTATTTTCATTTCGGCCTCATTTAGACGACAATTTATCCCTCGCCCCTGTATATCTGTTCAAATGAGATGCCAGTGTTATTTTCATTTCGGCCTCATTTAGACGACAATTTATCCCTCGCCCCCTGTATATCTGTTCAAATGAGATGCCAGTGTTATTTTCATTTCGGCCTCATTTAGACGACAATTTATCCCTCGCCCCCTGTCTATCTGTTCAAATGAGATGCCAGTGTTATTTTCATTTCGGCCTCATTTAGACGACAATTTATCCCTCGCCTCCTGTATATCTGTTCAAATGAGATGCCAGTGTTATTTTTTCATTTCGGCCTCATTTAGACGACAATTTATCCCTCGCCTCCTGTCTATCTGTTCAAATGAGATGTCAGTGTTGGCCTTTTTTCATTTCGGCCTCATTTAGACGACAATTTATCCCTCGCCCCCTGTCTATCTGTTCAAATGAGATGCCAGTGTTATTTTCATTTCGGCCTCATTTTAGACGACAATTTATCCCTCGCCCCCTGTATATCTGTTCAAATGAGATGCCAGTGTTTTTTTTCATTTCGGCCTCATTTTAGACGACAATTTATCCCTCGCCTCCTGTGTATATCTGTTCAAATGAGATGCCAGTGTTATTTTCATTTCGGCCTCATTTAGACGACAAATTTATCCAAATGAGATGTCAGTGTTATTTTCATTTCGCCTCCTGACAATTTATCCCTCGCCCCCTGTATCTGTTCAAATGAGATGCCAGTGTTATTTTCATTTCGGCCTCATTTAGACGACAATTTATCCCTCGCCCCTGTCTATCTGTTCAAATGAGATGCCAGTGTTATTTTCATTTCGGCCTCATTTAGACGACAATTTATCCCTCCCCCTGTATATCTGTTCAAATGAGATGCCAGTGTTATTTTCATTTCGGCCTCATTTAGACGACAATTTATCCTCGCCCCCTGTATATCTGTTCAAAAATGAGATGTCAGTGTTATTTTCATTTCGGCCTCATTTAGACGACAATTTATCCCTCGCCTCCTGTCTATCTGTTCAAATGAGATGCCAGTGTTATTTTCATTTCGGCCTCATTTAGACGACAATTTATCCCTCGCCTCCTGTATATCTGTTCAAATGAGATTTCAGTCATTTATTTTCATTTCGGCCTCATTTCAAATGAGATGACAATTTATTTCGACAATTTATCCCTCGCCCTGTATATCTGTTCAAATGAGATGCCAGTGTTATTTTCATTTCGGCCTCATTTAGACGACAATTTATCCCTCGCCCCTGTATATCTGTTCAAATGAGATGTCAGTGTTATTTTCATTTCGGCCTCATTTAGACGACAATTTATCCCTCGCCTCCTGTATATCTGTTCAAATGAGATGCCAGTGTTATTTTCATTTCGGCCTCATTTAGACGACAATTTATCCCTCGCCTCCTGTATATCTGTTCAAATGAGATGCCAGTGTTATTTTCATTTCGGCCTCATTTAGACGACAATTTATCCCTCGCCCCTGTATATCTGTTCAAATGAGATGTCAGTGTTATTTTCATTTCGGCCTCATTTAGACGACAATTTATCGCCCCCTGTATATCTGCAAATGAGATCCTGTATATCTGTTCAAATGAGATGTTCAGTGTTGTTTTTTCATTTCGGCCTCATTTAGACGACAATTTATCCCTCGCCCCTGTCTATCTGTTCAAATGAGATGCCAGTGTTATTTTCATTTCGGCCTCATTTAGACGACAATTTATCCCTCGCCCCTGTATATCTGTTCAAATGAGATGCCAGTGTTATTTTTTCATTTCGGCCTCATTTAGACGACAATTTATCCCTCGCCTCCTGTATATCTGTTCAAATGAGATGCCAGTGTTATTTTCATTTCGGCCTCATTTAGACGACAATTTATCCCTCGCCCCTGTATATCTGTTCAAATGAGATCAGTGTTATTTTCATTTGCCTCATTTAGACGACAATCGCCCCTGTATATCTGTTCAAATGAGATGCCAGTGTTATTTTCATTTCGGCCTCATTTAGACGACAATTTATCCCTCGCCCCCTGTATATCTGTTCAAATGAGATGCCAGTGTTATTTTCATTTCGGCCTCATTTAGACGACAATTTATCCCTCGCCCCCTGTCTATCTGTTCAAATGAGATGCCAGTGTTATTTTCATTTCGGCCTCATTTAGACGACAATTTATCCCTCGCCCCTGTATATCTGTTCAAATGAGATGCCAGTGTTATTTTTTTCATTTCGGCCTCATTTAGACGACAATTTATCCCTCGCCCCCTGTATATCTGTTCAAATGAGATGCCAGTGTTATTTTCATTTCGGCCTCATTTAGACGACAATTTATCCCTCGCCCCTGTATATCTGTTCAAATGAGATGCCAGTGTTATTTTCATTTCGGCCTCATTTAGACGACAATTTATCCCTCGCCTCCCTGTATATCTGTTCAAATGAGATGCCAGTGTTATTTTCTGTTCATTTGAGACAATTTATCCCTCGTGTTATTTTCAAATGAGATCGGCCTCATTTAGACGACAATTTATCCCTCGCCCCCTGTATATCTGTTCAAATGAGATGCCAGTGTTATTTTCATTTCGGCCTCATTTAGACGACAATTTATATCCTCGCCTCCTGTCTATCTGTTCAAATGAGATGCCAGTGTTATTTTCATTTCGGCCTCATTTAGACGACAATTTATCCCTCGCCCCCTGTATATCTGTTCAAATGAGATGCCAGTGTTATTTTCATTTCGGCCTCATTTAGACGACAATTTATCCCTCGCCCCTGTATATCTGTTCAAAATGAGATGCCAGTGTTATTTTCATTTCGGCCTCATTTAGACGACAATTTATCCCTCGCCCCCTGTATATCTGTTCAAATGAGATGCCAGTGTTATTTTCATTTATTTTCATTTTTCGGCCTATATCTTTAGACGACAATTTATTTCCAATTTATCCCCCCCCTGTATATCTGTTCAAATGAGATGCCAGTGTTATTTTCATTTCGGCCTCATTTAGACGACAATTTATCCCTCGCCTCCTGTATATCTGTTCAAATGAGATGCCAGTGTTATTTTCATTTCGGCCTCATTTAGACGACAATTTATCCCTCGCCCCTGTATATCTGTTCAAATGAGATGCCAGTGTTATTTTCATTTCGGCCTCATTTAGAGACGACAATTTATCCCTCGCCTCCTGTATATCTGTTCAAATGAGATGCCAGTGTTATTTTCATTTCGGCCTCATTTAGACGACAATTTATCCCTCGCCCCTGTATATCTGTTCAAATGAGATGCCAGTGTTATTTTCATTTCGGCCTCATTTAGACGACAATTTATCCCTCGCCCCCTGTATATCTGTTCAAATGAAATGAGATGCCAGTGTTATTTTCATTTCGGCCTCATTTAGACGACAATTTATCCCTCGCCCCTGTATATCTGTTCAAATGAGATGCCAGTGTTATTTTCATTTCGGCCTCATTTAGACGACAATTTATCCCTCGCCCCCTGTATATCTGTTCAAATGAGATGCCAGTGTTATTTTCATTTCGGCCTCATTTAGACGACAATTTATCCCTCGCCTCCTGTCTATCTGTTCAAATGAGATGTCAGTGTTATTTTCATTTCGGCCTCATTTAGACGACAATTTATCCCTCGCCCCTGTATATCTGTTCAAATGAGATGCCAGTGTTATTTTCATTTCGGCCTCATTTAGACGACAATTTATCCCTCGCCTCCTGTATATCTGTTCAAATGAGATGCCAGTGTTATTTTCATTTCGCCTCATTTAGACCAATTTATTTATATCTGTTCAAATGAATTTTTATCCCATTTCGACAATTTATCCCCCCTGTATATCTGTTCAAATGAGATGCCAGTGTTATTTTCATTTCGGCCTCATTTAGACGACAATTTATCCCTCGCCCCCTGTATATCTGTTCAAATGAGATGCCAGTGTTATTTTTTTCATTTAGACGGCCTCATTTAGACGACAATTTATCCCTCGACAATTTATCCCTCCCTGTATATCTGTTCAAATGAGATGCCAGTGTTATTTTCATTTCGGCCTCATTTAGACGACAATTTATCCCTCGCCTCCTGTATATCTGTTCAAATGAGATGCCAGTGTTATTTTCATTTTCGGCCTCATTTAGACGACAATTTATCCCATTTCGCCTCCTGTCTATCTGTTCAAATGAGATGTCAGTGTTATTTTTTATTTCGTCCTCATTTAGACGACAATTTATCCCTCGCCCCCTGTATATCTGTTCAAATGAGATGCCAGTGTTATTTTTTATTTCGGCCTCATTTAGACGACAATTTATCCCTCGCCCCCTGTATATCTGTTCAAATGAGATGCCAGTGTTATTTTCATTTCGGCCTCATTTAGACGACAATTTATCCCTCGCCTCCTGTCTATCTGTTCAAATGAGATGCCAGTGTTTTTTTCATTTCGGCCTCATTTAGACGACAATTTATCCCTCGCCCCTGTCTATCTGTGTTCAAATGAGATGCCAGTGTTATTTTTTATTTCGGCCTCATTTAGACGACAATTTATACCTCGTCACCTGTATATCTGTTCAAATGAGATGCCAGTGTTATTTTCATTTCGGCCTCATTTAGACGACAATTTATCCCTCACCCCCTGTATAACTGTTCAAATGAGATGCAAGTGTTATTTTCATTTCGGCCTCATTTAGATGACAATTTATCCCTCGCCCCTGTCTATCTGTTCAAATGAGATGCCAGTGTTATTTTCATTTCGGCCTCATTTAGACGACAATTTATCCCTCGCCCCCTGTATATCTGTTCAAATGAGATGCCAGTGTTATTTTCATTTCGGCCTCATTTAGACGACAATTTATCCCTCGCCCCCTGTATATCTGTTCAAATGAGATGTCAGTGTTATTTTCATTTCGGCCTCATTTAGACGACAATTTATCCCTCGCCCCCTGTATATCTGTTCAAATGAGATGTCAGTGTTATTTTCATTTCGGCCTCATTTAGACGACAATTTATCCCTCGCCTCCCTCCTGTCAAATATCTGTTCAAATGAGATGCCAGTGTTATTTTCATTTCGGCCTCATTTAGACGACAATTTATCCTCGCCCCCTGTATATCTGTTCAAATGAGATGCCAGTGTTATTTTCATTTCGGCCTCATTTAGACGACAATTTATCCCTCGCCCCCTGTATATCTGTTCAAATGAGATGTCAGTGTTATTTTTTTCATTTCGGCCTCATTTAGACGACAATTTATCCCTTTATTTATCTGTATCAAATTCAAATGAGATGCCAGTGTTATTTTCATTTCTCATTTAGACGAAATTTATCCCTGCCCCCTGTATATCTGTTCAAATGAGATTCAGTGTTATTTTCATTTCGGCCTCATTTAGACGACAATTTATCCCTCGCCCCCTGTATATCTGTTCAAATGAGATGCCAGTGTTATTTTCATTTCGGCCTCATTTAGACGACAATTTATCCCTCGCCCCTGTGTATATCTGTTCAAATGAGATGCCAGTGTTATTTTCATTTATCGGCCTCATTTAGACGACAATTTATCCATCGCCTCATTTGACAATTTATCTGTTCAAATGAGATTCAAATGAGATGTTGTTTTTCATTTCGGCCTCATTTAGACGACAATTTATCCCTCGCCTCCTGTATATCTGTTCAAATGAGATGCCAGTGTTATTTTTCATTTCGGCTCATTTAGACGACAATTTATCCCTCGCCTCCTGTATATCTGTTCAAATGAGATGCCAGTGTTATTTTCATTTCGGCCTCATTTAGACGACAATTTATCCTCGCCCCCTGTATATCTGTTCAAATGAGATGCCAGTGTTATTTTCATTTCGGCCTCATTTAGACGACAATTTATCCCTCGCCCCCTGTCTATCTGTTCAAATGAGATGCCAGTGTTATTTTCATTTCGGCCTCATTTAGACGACAATTTATCCTCGCCCCTGTATATCTGTTCAAATGAGATGCCAGTGTTATTTTCATTTCGGCCTCATTTAGACGACAATTTATCCCTCGCCTCCTGTTCAAATATCTGTTCAAATGAGATATCCCTCAGTGTTATTTTCAAATTTCGGCCTCATTTAGACGACAATTTATCCCTCGCCCCTGTATATCTGTTCAAATGAGATGCCAGTGTTATTTTCATTTCGGCCTCATTTAGACGACAATTTATCCCTCGCCCCTGTATATCTGTTCAAATGAGATGTCAGTGTTATTTTCATTTCGGCCTCATTTAGACGACAATTTATCCCTCGCCCCTGTATATCTGTTCAAATGAGATGCCAGTGTTATTTTCATTTCGGCCATTTCATTTATCTGTTCAAACGACAATTTTATCCCTCGCCTCCTGTATATCTGTTCAAATGAGATGTCAGTGTTATTTTCATTTCGGCCTCATTTAGACGACAATTTATCCCTCGCCTCCTGTCTATCTGTTCAAATGAGATGTCAGTGTTATTTTTTCATTTCGGCCTCATTTAGACGACAATTTATCCCTCGCCCCTGTATATCTGTTCAAATGAGATGTCAGTGTTATTTTTTTCATTTCGGCCTCATTTAGATGAGACAATTTATCCCTCGCCTCCTGTATATCTGTTCAAATGAGATGTCAGTGTTATTTTCATTTCGGCCTCATTTAGACGACAATTTATCCCTCGCCTCCTGTATATCTGTTCAAATGAGATGCCAGTGTTATTTTCATTTCGGCCTCATTTAGACGACAATTTATCCATCGCCCCCTGTATATCTGTTCAAATGAGATGCCAGTGTTATTTTCATTTTCGGCCTCATTTTTAGACGACAATTTATCCATTTCGACAATTTATCCATCGCCTCCTGTATATCTGTTCAAATGAGATGCCAGTGTTATTTTCATTTCGGCCTCATTTAGACGACAATTTATCCCTCTCCCCTGTATATCTGTTCAAATGAGATGATGCCATTTAGAGGTGTTATATTTCAAATTTCGGCCTCATTTAGACGACAATTTATCCAAATCCTGTATATCTGTTCAAATGAGATGTCAGTGTTATTTTCATTTCGGCCTCATTTAGACGACAATTTATCCCTCGCCCCTGTATATCTGTTCAAATGAGATGTCAGTGTTATTTTCATTTCGGCCTCATTTAGACGACAATTTATCCCTCGCCCCTGTATATCTGTTCAAATGAGATGCCAGTGTTATTTTCATTTCGGCCTCATTTAGACGACAATTTATCCCTCGCCCCCTGTATATCTGTTCAAATGAGATGTCAGTGTTATTTTCATTTCGGCCTCATTTAGACGACAATTTATCCCTCGCCCCTGTATATCTGTTCAAATGAGATGCCAGATTATTTCAGTGTTATTTTCATTTTTCGGCCTCATTTAGACGTTACAATTTATCCCTCGCCTCCTGTCTATCTGTTCAAATGAGATGCCAGTGTTATTTTCATTTCGGCCTCATTTAGACGACAATTTATCCCTCCATCCCCCTGTATATCTGTTCAAATGAGATGCCAGTGTTATTTTATTTCGGCCTTTTTCATTTATCGGCCTCATTTAGACGACAATTTATCCATTTAGACGACCTCGCCCCTGTATATCTGTTCAAATGAGATGTCAGTGTTATTTTCATTTCGGCCTCATTTAGACGACAATTTATCCCTCGCCCCCTGTATATCTGTTCAAATGAGATGTCAGTGTTATTTTCATTTTCGGCCTCATTTAGACGACAATTTATCCCTCGCCATTTCGGCCCATTTGTATTTATCTGTTCAAAATGAGATGTCAGTGTTATTTTCATTTCGGCTATCTGTTCAATTGAGACGACAATTTATCCATCGCCCCTGTATATCTGTTCAAATGAGATGCCAGTGTTATTTTCATTTCGGCCTCATTTAGACGACAATTTATCCCTCGCCCCCTGTATATCTGTTCAAATGAGATGTCAGTGTTATTTTTTCATTTCGGCCTCATTTAGACGACAATTTATCCCTCGCCCCCTGTATATCTGTTCAAATGAGATGCCAGTGTTATTTTCATTTCGGCCTCATTTAGACGACAATTTATCCCTTGTATATCTGTTCAAATGAGATGCCAGTGTTATTTTCATTTCGGCCGCCCCTGTATATTTCAAATGAGACGAATTTAGATCATTTAGACGACAATTTATCCCTCCCCTGTATATCTGTTCAAATGAGATGCCAGTGTTATTTTCATTTCGGCCTCATTTAGACGACAATTTATCCCTCGCCCCTGTATATCTGTTCAAATGAGATGTCAGTGTTATTTTCATTTCGGCCTCATTTAGACGACAATTTATCCCTCGCCCCCTGTATATCTGTTCAAATGAGATGCCAGTGTTATTTTCATTTCGGCCTCATTTAGACGACAATTTATCCCTCGCCCCCTGTATATCTGTTCAAATGAGATGCCAGTGTTATTTTCATTTCGGCCTCATTTAGACGACAATTTATCCCTCGCCCCTGTTCAAATATCTGTTCAAATGAGATGTCAGTGTTATTTTTTTCATTTCGGCCTCATTTAGACGACAATTTATCCCTCGCCCCCTGTATATCTGTTCAAATGAGATGCCAGTGTTATTTTCATTTCGGCCTCATTTAGACGACAATTTATCCCTCGCCCCCTGTATATCTGTTCAAATGAGATGTCAGTGTTATTTTCATTTTCATTTCATTCATTTAGACGACAATTTATCCTCGCCCCTGTATATCTGTTCAAATGAGATGCCAGTGTTTTATTTTTCATTTCGACAATTCATTTAGATCTGACATGAGATTTATCCCATTTCGCCCCTCGCCCCCTGTATATCTGTTCAAATGAGATGCCAGTGTTATTTTCATTTCGGCCTCATTTAGACGACAATTTATCCCTCGCCCCTGTATATCTGTTCAAATGAGATGCCAGTGTTATTTTCATTTCGGCCTCATTTAGACGACAATTTATCCCTCGCCCCCTGTATATCTGTTCAAATGAGATGTCAGTGTTATTTTCATTTCGGCCTCATTTAGACGACAATTTATCCCTCGCCCCTGTATATCTGTTCAAATGAGATCTGTTATTTTCAAATGAGACAATTCATCCCTCGTGTTATTTTCAAATTGCCGGCCTCATTTAGACGACAATTTATCCCTCGCCCCCTGTATATCTGTTCAAATGAGATGCCAGTGTTATTTTTCATTTCGGCCTCATTTAGACGACAATTTATCCTCGCCCCTGTATATCTGTTCAAATGAGATGCCAGTGTTATTTTTTCATTTTCATTTAGACGGCCTCATTTATCTGACGACAATTTATCCATTTTCGACAATTTATCCCCGCCCCCTGTATATCTGTTCAAATGAGATGCCAGTGTTATTTTCATTTCGGCCTCATTTAGACGACAATTTATCCCTCGCCCCCTGTATATCTGTTCAAATGAGATGCCAGTGTTATTTTCATTTCGGCCTCATTTAGACGACAATTTATCCCTCGCCCCTGTATATCTGTTCAAATGAGATGTCAGTGTTATTTTCATTTCGGCCTCATTTAGACGACAATTTATCCCTCGCCCCTGTATATCTGTTCAAATGAGATGTCAGTGTTATTTTCATTTCGGCCTCATTTAGACGACAATTTATCCCTCGCCCCCTGTATATCTGTTCAAATGAGATGCCAGTGTTATTTTCATTTCGGCCTCATTTAGACGACAATTTATCCCTCGCCCCTGTATATCTGTTCAAATGAGATGTCAGTATCTGTTCAAATGAGATTATCCAGCCCCTGTTATCTTTTGAGATTTCGGTTATTCATTTCGGCCTCATTTAGACGACAATTTTATCCCTCGCCCCTGTATATCTGTTCAAATGAGATGCCAGTGTTATTTCATTTCGGCCTCATTTAGACGACAATTTATCCCTCGCCTCCTGTATATCTGTTCAAATGAGATGTCAGTGTTATTTTTCATTTCGGCCTCATTTAGACGACAATTTATCCCTCGCCCCTGTATATCTGTTCAAATGAGATGTCAGTGTTATTTTCATTTCGGCCTCATTTAGACGACAATTTATCCCTCGCCCCCTGTATATCTGTTCAAATGAGATGCCAGTGTTATTTTCATTTCGGCCTCATTTAGACGACAATTTATCCCTCATTTAGACGACAATTTATCCTGTATATCTGTTCAAATGAGATGCCAGTGTTATTTTCATTTCGGCCTCATTTAGACGACAATTTATCCCTCGCCCCCTGTATATCTGTTGTATATCTGTTCAAATGAGATCATTCAGTGTTATTTTCATTTCGGCCTCATTTAGACGACAATTTATCCCTCGCCCCCTGTATATCTGTTCAAATGAGATGCCAGTGTTATTTTCATTTCGGCCTCATTTAGACGACAATTTATCCCTCGCCCCTGTATATCTGTTCAAATGAGATGTCAGTGTTTATTTTCATTTCGGCCTCATTTAGACGACAATTTATCCCTCGCCCCTGTATATCTGTTCAAATGAGATGCCAGTGTTATTTTCATTTCGGCCTCATTTAGACGACAATTTTTATCCCTCGACAATTTATCCCCTGTATATCTGTTCAAATGAGATGTCAGTGTTATTTTCATTTCGGCCTCATTTAGACGACAATTTATCCCTCGCCCCTGTATATCTGTTCAAATGAGATGTCAGTGTTATTTTTCATTTCGGCCTCATTTAGACGACAATTTATCCCTCGCCCCTGTATATCTGTTCAAATGAGATGTCAGTGTTATTTTTCATTTCGGCCTCATTTAGACGACAATTTATCCCTCGCCCCCTGTATATCTGTTCAAATGAGATGCCAGTGTTATTTTATTTTTTCATTTCGTATATCTGTTCCTCAGTGTTATTTTAGACGACAATTTATCCTCGCCCCTGTATATCTGTTCAAATGAGATCTGTTCATTTAGACGAAATGAGATGTTCAGATGTTTTTTTCATTTCGGCCTCATTTAGACGACAATTTATCCCTCGCAATTTATCCCCTGTATATCTGTTCAAATGAGATGTCAGTGTTATTTTCATTTCGGCCTCATTTAGACGACAATTTATCCCTCGCCCCTGTATATCTGTTCAAATGAGATCTGTTATTTTCAAATTTGAGATTTGTCCTCATTTAGTGTTATCTGTTCAAATGAGATGCCAGTGTTATTTTCATTTCGGCCTCATTTAGACGAGATTTATCCCTCGCCCCCTGTATATCTGACAATTGAGATGCCAGTGTTATTTTCATTTCGGCCTCATTTCGACGACAATTTATCCCTCGCCCCTGTATATCTGTTCAAATGAGATGCCAGTGTTATTTTCATTTCGGCCTCATTTAGACGACAATTTATCCCTCGCCCCTGTATATCTGTTCAAATGAGATGTCAGTGTTATTTTCATTTCGGCCTCATTTAGACGACAATTTATCCCTCGCCCCCTGTATATCTGTTCAAATGAGATGTCAGTGTTATTTTCATTTCGGCCTCATTTAGACGACAATTTATCCCTCGCCCCTGTATATCTGTTCAAATGAGATCGGCCTCATTTAGACGACAATTTTATTTTATATCTGTTCAAATGAGATGTCAGTTTAGACGGCCTCAATTTAATTCCCTCGCCCCCTGTATATCTGTTCAAATGAGAGATTCATTTCAGTGACAATTTTTCATATATCTGTTCAAATGAGATCAGTGTTATTTTAGACGACAATTTATCAATTTTATCCCTCGCCCCCTGTATATCTGTTCAAATGAGATGTCAGTGTTATTTTCATTTCGGCCTCATTTAGACGACAATTTATCCCTCGCCCCTGTATATCTGTTCAAATGAGATGCCAGTGTTATTTTTTCATTTCGGCCTCATTTAGACGACAATTTATCCCTCGCCCCCTGTATATCTGTTCAAATGAGATGTCAGTGTTATTTTCATTTCGGCCTCATTTAGACGACAATTTATCCCTCGCCCCCTGTATATCTGTTCAAATGAGATGCCAGTGTTATTTTCATTTCGGCCTCATTTAGACGACAATTTATCCCTCGCCCCTGTATATCTGTTCAAATGAGATGTCAGTGTTATTTTCATTTCGGCCTCATTTAGACGACAATTTATCCCTCGCCCCTGTATATCCTGTATATCTGTTCAAATGAGATGCCAGTGTTATTTTCATTTCGGCCTCATTTAGACGACAATTTATCCCTCGCCCCTGTATATCTGTTCAAATGAGATGCCAGTGTTATTTTCATTTCGGCCTCATTTAGACGACAATTTATCCCTCGCCCCCTGTATATCTGTTCAAATGAGATGTCAGTGTTATTTTATTTTTCATTTCGGCCTCATTTCTGTTCAAACGACAATTTATTTCCCTCGACGACAATTTATCCTCGCCCCTGTATATCTGTTCTGTCTATCTGTTCAAATGAGATATCTGTTCAAATGAGATGCCAGTGTTATTTTCATTTCGGCCTCATTTAGACGACAATTTATCCCTCGCCCCCTGTATATCTGTTCAAATGAGATGCCAGTGTTATTTTCATTTCGGCCTCATTTAGACGACAATTTATCCCTCGCCCCCTGTATATCTGTTCAAATGAGATGCCACTGTTATTTTCATTTCGGCCTCATTTAGACGACAATTTATCCCTCGCCCCTGTATATCTGTTCAAATGAGATGCCAGTGTTATTTTCATTTCGGCCTCATTTAGACGACAATTTATCCCTCGCCCCTGTATATCTGTTCAAATGAGATGCCAGTGTTATTTTTCATTTCGGCTTCATTTAGACGACAATTTATCCCTCGCCCCCTGTATATCTGTTCAAATGAGATGCCAGTGTTATTTTCATTTCGGCCTCATTTAGACGACAATTTATCCCTCGCCCCCTGTATATCTGTTCAAATGAGATGTCAGTGTTATTTTCATTTCGGCCTCATTTAGACGACAATTTATCCCTCGCCCCCTGTATATCTGTTCAAATGAGATGTCAGTGTTATTTTTCATTTCGGCCTCATTTAGACGACAATTTATCCCTCGCCAATTTCCTGTATATCTGTTCAAAAATGAGATGTCAGTGTTATTTTCATTTCGGCCTCATTTAGACGACAATTTATCCTCGCCTCCCTGTATATCTGTTCAAATGAGATGTCAGTGTTATTTTCATTTCGGCCTCATTTAGACGACAATTTATCCCTCCCCTGTATATCTGTTCAAATGAGATCTGTTCAAATGAGATATCTGTTCAGTGTTGCCAGTGTTTTTCATTTCGGCCTCATTTAGACGACAATTTATCCCTCGCCCCATGTATATCTGTTCAAATGAGATGTCAGTGTTATTTTCATTTCGGCCTCATTTAGACGACAATTTATCCCTCGCCCCCTGTATATCTGTTCAAATGAGATGCCAGTGTTATTTTCATTTTTGCCTCATTTAGACGACAATTTATCCCTCGCCCCTGTATATCTGTTCAAATGAGATGTCAGTGTTATTTTCATTTCGGCCTCATTTAGACGACAATTTATCCCTCGCCCCTGTATATCTGTTCAAATGAGATGCCAGTGATGCCTCATTTAGACGACAATTTATCCCTCGCCCCCTGTATATCTGTTCAAATGAGATTCAGTGTTATTTTCATTTTTGCCTCATGTAGACGACAATTTATCCATCACACCCTGTATATCTTAAAATGTGATGCCAGTGTTATTTTCATTTTTCGGCATCATTTAGACGACAATTTACCCATCGCCCCCAGAATATCTGTTCAAATTAGATGTCAGTGTTATTTTTTCTGTCTATCTGTTCAAATGAGATCGGCCTCATTTTAGACGACAATTTATCCCTCGCCCCTGTATATCTGTTCAAATGAGATGCCAGTGTTATTTTCATTTTCGGCCTCATTTAGACGACAATTTATCCCTCGCCCCTGTATATCTGTTCAAATGAGATGTCAGTGTTATTTTTTCATTTCGGCCTCATTTAGACGACAATTTATCCTCGCCCCTGTATATCTGTTCAAATGAGATCCAGTGTTATTTTCATTTCGGCCTCATTTAGACGACAATTTATCCAACGCCCCCTGTATATCTGTTCAAATGAGATGCCAGTGTTATTTTCATTTCGGCCTCATTTAGACGACAATTTATCCATTGCACCCTGTATATCTGTTCAAATGAGGTCAGCGTTATTTTTATTTTGGCCTCATTTAGACGACAATTTATCCATCGCACGCTGTATATCTGTTCAAATGAGATGCCAGTTATTTTCATTTCGGCGACAATTTATCCATCGCACCCTGTATATCTGTTAAAAATGAGATGCCAGTGTTATTTTCATTTCGGCGACAATTTATCCATCGCCTCCCCTGTATATCTGTTCAAATGAGATCAAATGATTGTTATTTTCATTTCGGCCTCATTTAGACGACAATTTATCCCTCGCCCCCTGTATATCTGTTCAAATGAGATGCCAGTGTTTTTTTTCATTTCGGCCTCATTTAGACGACAATTTATCCCTCGCCCCCTGTATATCTGTTCAAATGAGATGTCAGTGTTATTTTCATTTCGGCCTCATTTAGACGACAATTTATCCTGTATATCTGTTCAAATGAGATGCCTGTATTATCTGTTCAAATGAGATGTTCAAATGAGTGTTATTTTCATTTCGGCCTCATTTAGACGACAATTTATCCCTCGCCCCTGTATATCTGTTCAAATGAGATGAGATGTTCAGTGCCTCATTTAGACGACAATTTTTCTGTATATCTGTTCAAATGAGATGCCAGTGTTATTTTCATTTCGGCCTCATTTAGACGACAATTTATCCTCGCCCCCTGTATATCTGTTCATCATTTAGACGACAATTTATCCCTCGCCCCCTGTATTTCTGTTCAAATGAGATGCCAGTGTTATTTTCATTTCGGCCTCATTTAGACAACAATTTATCCATCGCCCCCTGTATATCTGTTCAAATGAGATGCCAGTGTTATTTTCATTTCGGCCTCATTTAGACGACAATTTATCCCTCGCCCCCTGTATATCTGTTCAAATGAGATGCCAGTGTTATTTTCATTTCGGCCTCATTTAGACGACAATTTATCCCTCGCCCCCTGTATATCTGTTCAAATGAGATGCCAGTGTTATTTTTTATTTCGGCCTCATTTAGACGACAATTTATCCATCGCCCCCTGTATATCTGTTCAAATGAGATGCCAGTGTTATTTTCATTTCGGCCTCATTTAGACGACAATTTATCCATCGCCCCTGTATATCTGTTCAAATGAGATGCCAGTGTTATTTTTTTTCATTTCGGCCTCATTTAGACGACAATTTATCCCTCGCCTCCTGTCTGTATATCTGTTCAAATGAGATCCAGTGTTATTTTCATTTCGGCCTCATTTAGACGACAATTTATCCCTCGCTGTATATCTGTTCAAATGAGATGTCAGTGTATTTTTTCATTTCGGCCTCATTTAGACGACAATTTATCCCTCGCCCCTGTATATCTGTTCAAATGAGATGCCAGTGTTATTTTCATTTCGGCCTCATTTAGACGACAATTTATCCCTCGCCCCCTGTATATCTGTTCAAATGAGATGTCAGTGTTATTTTCATTTCGGCCTCATTTTTAGACGACAATTTATCCATCAATTTATCCCTCCCCCCTGTATATCTGTTCAAATGAGATGCCAGTGTTTTTTTTCATTTCGGCCTCATTTAGACGACAATTTATCCCTCGCCCCCTGTATATCTGTTCAAATGAGATGCCAGTGTTATTTTCATTTCGGCCTCATTTAGACGACAATTTATCCATCTGTATATCTGTTCAAATGAGATAGTGTTATCTGTTCAAATGAGATGCCAGTGTTATTTTCATTTCGGCCTCATTTAGACGACAATTTATCCCTCGCCCCCTGTATATCTGTTCAAATGAGATGTCAGTGTTATTTTCATTTCGGCCTCATTTAGACGACAATTTATCCCTCGCCTCCTGTATATCTGTTCAAATGAGATGCCAGTGTTATTTTTTCATTTCGGCCTCATTTAGACGACAATTTATCCCTCGCCTCCTGTATATCTGTTCAAATGAGATGTCAGTGTTATTTTCATTTCGGCCTCATTTAGACGACAATTTATCCCTCGCCCCCTGTATATCTGTTCAAATGAGATGTCAGTGTTATTTTCATTTCGGCCTCATTTAGACGACAATTTATCCCTCGCCCCTGTATATCTGTTCAAATGAGATGTCAGTGTTATTTTCATTTCGGCCTCATTTAGACGACAATTTATCCCTCGCCCCCTGTATATCTGTTCAAATGAGATGTCAGTGTTATTTTTCATTTCGGCCTCATTTAGACGACAATTTATCCCTCGCCCCCTGTATATCTGTTCAAATGAAATGAGATTTATCCCAGTGTTATCTGTTTTCAGTGTTATTTTCATCGGCCTCATTTAGACGACAATTTATCCCTCGCCTCCTATATCTGTTCAAATGAGATGCCAGTGTTATTTTCATTCGGCCTCATTTAGACGACAATTTATCCCTCGCCCCTGTATATCTGTTCAAATGAGATGTCAGTGTTATTTTCATTTCGGCCTCATTTAGACGACAATTTATCCCTCGCCCCCTGTATATCTGTTCAAATGAGATGTCAGTGTTATTTTCATTTCGGCCTCATTTAGACGACAATTTATTTTTTATCTGTTTCAAATGGATCATTCAGTGTTATTTTCATTTCGGCCTCATTTAGACGACAATTTATCCCTCGCCTCCCCTGTATATCTGTTCAAATGAGATGCCAGTGTTATTTTCATTTTCGGCCTCATTTAGACGACAATTTTTATCCATCCCCCTGTATATCTGTTCAAATGAGATGTCAGTGTTATTTTCATTTCGGCCTCATTTAGACGACAATTTATCCCTCGCCCCTGTATCTATCTGTTCAAATGAGATGTCAGTGTTATTTTCATTTCGGCCTCATTTAGACGACAATTTATCCATCGCCGCCCTGTATATCTGTTCAAATGAGATGTCAGTGTTATTTTCATTTCGGCCTCATTTAGACGACAATTTATCCCTCGCCTCCTGTATATCTGTTCAAATGAGATGTCAGTGTTATTTTCATTTCGGCCTCATTTAGACGACAATTTATCTGTCCAGTGTTATTTTCGCATTTAGACGACCCTGTCCTGTATATCTGTTCAAATGAGATGTCAGTGTTATTTTCATTTCGGCCTCATTTAGACGACAATTTATCCCCTCGCCCCTGTATATCTGTTCAAATGAGATGTCAGTGTTATTTTCATTTCGGCCTCATTTAGACGACAATTTATCCCTCGCCCCTGTATATCTGTTCAAATGAGATGCCAGTGTTATTTTTTCATTTCGGCCTCATTTAGACGACAATTTATCCCTCGCCCCCTGTATATCTGTTCAAATGAGATGTCAGTGTTATTTTTTCATTTCGGCCTCATTTAGACGACAATTTATCCCTCGCCTATCCTCCCCTGTATATCTGTCTATCTGTTCAAATGAGATGCCAGTGTTATTTTCATTTCATTTCGGCCTCATTTAGACGACAATTTATCCCTCGCCCCCTGTATATCTGTTCAAATGAGATGTCAGTGTTATTTTCATTTCGGCCTCATTTAGACGACAATTTATCCCTCGCCCCTGTATATCTGTTCAAATGAGATGTCAGTGTTATTTTCATTTCGGCCTCATTTAGACGACAATTTATCCATCGCCCCCTGTATATCTGTTCAAATGAGATGTCAGTGTTATTTTCATTTCGGCCTCATTTAGACGACAATTTATCCCTCGCCCCTGTATATCTGTTCAAATGAGATGCCAGTGTTATTTTCATTTTTAGACGACAATTTATCCTCATTTAGACGTTCAAACAATTTTTTATCCCTCATCGACGACTCCTGTATATCTGTTCAAATGAGATGTCAGTGTTATTTTTTCATTTCGGCCTCATTTAGACGACAATTTATCCCTCGCCTCCTGTATATCTGTTATATCTGTTCAAATGAGATGCCAGTGTCAGTGTTATTTAGACGACAATTTATTCGCCCCTGTATATATCTGTTCAAATGAGATGCCAGTGTTATTTTTTCATTTCGGCCTTATTTAGACGACAATTTATCCCTCGCCTGTATATCTGTTCAAATGAGATGTCAGTGTTATTTTCATTTCGGCCTCATTTAGACGACAATTTATCCCTCGCCCCCTGTATATCTGTTCAAATGAGATGCCAGTGTTATTTTTTCATTTCGGCCTCATTTTTAGACGACAATTTATCCTCCCCCTCCTGTATATCTGTTCAAATGAGATGTCAGTGTTATGTTTAGACGACAAATTGTATATCTGTTCAAATGAGATGCCAGTGTTATTTTCATTTCGGTCATTTAGACGACAATTTATCCCTGTTATATCTGTTCAAATGAGATGTCAGTGTTATTTTCATTTCGGCCTCATTTAGACGACAATTTATCCCTCGCCTCCTGTATATCTGTTCAAATGAGATGTCAGTGTTATTTTCATTTCGGCCTCATTTAGACGACAATTTATCCCTCGCCCCCTGTATATCTGTTCAAATGAGATGTCAGTGTTATTTTCATTTCGGCCTCATTTAGACGACAATTTATCCCTCGCCCCCTGTATATCTGTTCAAATGAGATGTCAGTGTTATTTTCATTTTTCATTTAGACGACAAATTTATCCTCTCCCCCTGTATATCATTTGAGATGTCAGTGTTATTTTTCATTTTCATTTAGACGACAATTTATCCTCGCCTCCTGTATATCTGTTCAAATGAGATGTCAGTGTTATTTTCATTTCGGCCTCATTTAGACGACAATTTATTCGCCCCCTGTATATCTGTTCAAATGAGATGCCAGTGTTATTTTTTCCATTTCGCCTCATTTAGACGACAATTTATCCCTCGCCTCCTGTATATCTGTTCAAATGAGATCAGTGTTATTTTCATTTCGGCCTCATTTAGACGACAATTTATCCCTCGCCCCCTGTATATCTGTTCAAATGAGATGTCAGTGTTATTTTCATTTCGGCCTCATTTAGACGACAATTTATCCATCGCCCCCTGTATATCTGTTCAAATGAGATGTCAGTGTTATTTTCATTTTAGACGACATTTTCGGCCTGTATATTTCAAATGATGACAATTTATCCCTCGTTATTTTCATTTCGGCCTCATTTAGACCTCCTGTATATCTGTTCAAATGAGATGCCAGTGTTATTTTCATTTCGGCCTCATTTAGACGACAATTTATCCCTCGCCTCCTGTATATCTGTTCAAATGAGATGTCAGTGTTATTTTCATTTCGGCCTCATTTAGACGACAATTTATCCCTCGCCTCCTGTATATCTGTTCAAATGAGATGTCAGTGTTATTTTCATTTCGGCCTCATTATTTAGACGACAATTTATCCCTCGCCCCCTGTGTATATATCTGTTCAAATGAGATGTCAGTGTTATTTTCATTTCGGCCTCATTTAGACGACAATTTATCCATCGCCCCCTGTATATCTGTTCAAATGAGATGTCAGTGTTATTTTTCATTTCGGCCTCATTTAGACGACAATTTATCCCTCGCCCCCTGTATATCTGTTCAAATGAGATGTCAGTGTTATTTTTTCATTTCGGCCTCATTTAGACGACAATTTATCCCTCGCCCCCTGTATATCTGTTCAAATGAGATGTCAGTGTTATTTTCATTTCGGCCTCATTTAGACGACAATTTATCCCATTTTCGACAATTTATCCCTCCCCCTGTATATCTGTTCAAATGAGATGCCAGTGTTATTTTCATTTCGGCCTCATTTAGAAGACAATTTATCCATCGCCCCCTGTATATCTGTTCAAATGAGATGCCAGTGTTATTTTCATTTCGGCCTCATTTAGAAGACAATTTATCCCTCGCCCCCTGTATATCTGTTCAAATGAGATGCCAGTGTTATTTTTTCATTTCGGCCTCATTTAGACGACAATTTATCCATCGCCCCTGTATATCTGTTCAAATGAGATGCCAGTGTTATTTTCATTTCGGCCTCATTTAGACGACAATTTATCCATCGCGCCCCCCTGTATATCTGTTCAAATGAGAGATCAGTGTTATTTTCATTTCGGCCTCATTTAGACGACAATTTATCCCTGCCTCCTGTATATCTGTTCAAATGAGATGTCAGTGTTATTTTCATTTCGGCCTCATTTAGACGACAATTTATCCCTCGCCCCCTGTATATCTGTTCAAATGAGATGTCAGTGTTATTTTCATTTCGGCCTCATTTAGACGACAATTTATCCCTCGCCCCTGTATATCTGTTCAAATGAGATGTCAGTGTTATTTTTTCATTTCGGCCTCATTTAGACGACAATTTATCCATCGCCCCCTGTATATCTGTTCAAATGAGATGTCAGTGTTATTTTTCATTTCGGCCTCATTTAGACGACAATTTATCCCTCGCCTCCTGTCTGTATATCTGTTCAAATGAGATGTCAGTGTTATTTTCATTTCGGCCTCATTTAGACGACAATTTTATCCCTCGCCTATCTGTTCAAATGAGATCTGTTCAAATGAGTATATCTGTTCAAATGTGTTATTTTCATTTCGGCCTCAGTGTTATCTGTTTTTCAGTGTTATTTTCATTTCGGCCTCATTTAGACGACAATTTATCCCTCGCCCCCTGTATATCTGTTCAAATGAGATGTCAGTGTTATTTTCATTTCGGCCTCATTTAGACGACAATTTATCCCTCGCCCCCTGTATATCTGTTCAAATGAGATGTCAGTGTTATTTTTTTCATTTCGGCCTCATTTAGACGACAATTTATCCCTCGCCTCCTCGCCCCTGTATATCTGTTCAAATGAGATGTCAGTGTTATTTTCATTTCGGCCTCATTTAGACGACAATTTATCCCTCGCCTCCTGTATATCTGTTCAAATGAGATGTCAGTGTTATTTTTCATTTCGGCCTCATTTAGACGACAATTTATCCCTCGCCCCTGTATATCTGTTCAAATGAGATGTCAGTGTTATTTTATTTTCATTTTCGGCCTCATTTAGACGACAATTTATCCCTCGCCTCCTGTATATCTGTTCAAATGAGATGTCAGTGTTATTTTCATTTCGGCCTCATTTAGACGACAATTTATCCCTCGCCCCCTGTATATCTGTTCAAATGAGATGCCAGTGTTATTTTCATTTCGGCCTCATTTAGACGACAATTTATCCCTCGCCCCTGTATATCTGTTCAAATGAGATGTCAGTGTTATGTTATTTTCATTTCGGCCTCATTTAGACGACAATTTATCCCTCGCCCCCTGTATATCTGTTCAAATGAGATGTCAGTTTTATTTTCAATTTATCCTCGCCCCTCTGTTTGAGACGTTATTTTTCAATTTTTTATCCCTCGCCTCCTGTATATCTGTTCAAATGAGATGTCAGTGTTATTTTCATTTCGGCCTCATTTAGACGACAATTTATCCCTCGCCCCTGTATATCTGTTCAAATGAGATGCCAGTGTTATTTTCATTTCGGCCTCATTTAGACGACAATTTATCCCTCGCCCCCTGTATATCTGTTCAAATGAGATGTCAGTGTTATTTTCATTTCGGCCTCATTTAGACGACAATTTATCCCTCGCCTCCTGTCTATCTGTTCAAATGAGATGTCAGTGTTATTTTCATTTCGGCCTCATTTTTTAGATCGATGCCAATTTTTATTTCCTCATTTCGACAATTTATCCTCCTGTCTATCTGTTCAAATGAGATGTCAGTGTTATTTTCATTTCGGCCTCATTTAGACGACAATTTATCCCTCGCCCCCTGTCTATCTGTTCAAATGAGATGCCAGTGTTATTTTCATTTCGGCCTCATTTAGACGACAATTTATCCCTCGCCTGTATCCTGTCAAATATCTGTTCAAATGAGATGTCAGTGTTATTTTCAAATCGATGCCTCATTTAGACGACAATTTATCCCTCGCCCCTGTATATCTGTTCAAATGAGATGTCAGTGTTATTTTTCATTCGGCCTCATTTAGACGACAATTTATCCCTCGCCTCCTGTATATCTGTTCAAATGAGATGCCAGTGTTATTTTCATTTCGGCCTCATTTAGACGACAATTTATCCCTCGCCCCTGTATATCTGTTCAAATGAGATGTCAGTGTTATTTTCATTTCGGCCTCATTTAGACGACAATTTATCCCTCGCCTCCTGTATATCTGTTCAAATGAGATGCCAGTGTTATTTTCATTTCGGCCTCATTTAGACGACAATTTATCCCTCGCCCCCTGTATATCTGTTCAAATGAGATGTCAGTGTTATTTTCATTTCGGCCTCATTTAGACGACAATTTATGTTATCTGTTCAAATTATCTGTTCAGGTGTTATTTTCATTTTCGGCCTCATTTAGACGACAATTTATCCCTCGCCTCCTGTATATCTGTTCAAATGAGATGTCAGTGTTATTTTCATTTCGGCCTCATTTAGACGACAATTTATCCCTCGCCCCCTGTATATCTGTTCAAATGAGATGTCAGTGTTATCTGTTTTTCATTTTTTTCGGCCTCATTTAGACGACAATTTATCCCTCGCCTCCTGTATATCTGTTCAAATGAGATGTCAGTGTTATTTTTCATTTCGGCCTCATTTAGACGACAATTTATCCCTCGCCCCCTGTATATCTGTTCAAATGAGATGTCAGTGTTATTTTCATTTTTCATTTAGACGACAATTTATCCCTCGCCCCTGTATATCTGTTCAAATGAGATGCCAGTGTTATTTTCATTTCGGCCTCATTTAGACGACAATTTATCCCTCGCCCCCTGTATATCTGTTCAAATGAGATCAGTGTTATTTTCATTTTCATTTAGACGACAATTTATCCCTCTGTATATTTGAGACAGTGTTATTTTTATCCTCATTTAGACGACAATTTATCCACCCTGTATATCTGTTCAAATGAGATGTCAGTGTTATTTTCATTTCGGCCTCATTTAGACGACAATTTATCCCTCGCCTCCTGTCTATCTGTTCAAATGAGATGTCAGTGTTATTTTCATTTCGGCCTCATTTAGACGACAATTTATCCCTCGCCTCCTGTATATCTGTTCAAATGAGATGAGTGTTATCAGTGTTATTTTCATTTCGGCTGTCATTTAGACGACAATTTATCCCTCGCCTCCTGTATATCTGTTCAAATGAGATGCCAGTGTTATTTTTCATTTCGGCCTCATTTAGACGACAATTTATCCCTCGCCTCCCTGTATATCTGTTCAAATGAGATGCCAGTGTTATTTTTTTCGGCCTCATTTAGACGACAATTTATCCCTCGCCCCTGTATATCTGTTCAAATGAGATGCCAGTGTTATTTTCATTTTCGGCCTCATTTAGACGACAATTTATCCCTCGCCTCCCTGTATATCTGTTCAAATGAGATGTCAGTGTTATTTTCATTTCGGCCTCATTTAGACGACAATTTATCCCTCGCCCCCTGTATATCTGTTCAAATGAGATGCCAGTGTTATTTTTCATTTCGGCCTCATTTAGACGACAATTTATCCCTCGCCTCCTGTATATCTGTTCAAATGAGATGTCAGTGTTATTTTCATTTCGGCCTCATTTAGACGACAATTTATCCCTCGCCTCCTGTATATCTGTTCAAATGAGATGCCAGTGTTATTTTCATTTCGGCCTCATTTAGACGACAATTTATCCATCGCAATTTATCCCCTGTATATCTGTTCAAATGAGATGTCAGTGTTATTTTTTCATTTCGGCCTCATTTAGACGACAATTTATCCCTCGCCTCCTGTATATCTGTTCAAATGAGATGTCAGTGTTATTTTCATTTCGGCCTCATTTAGACGACAATTTATCCCTCGCCTCCTGTATATCTGTTCAAATGAGATGTCAGTGTTATTTTCATTTCGGCCTCATTTAGACGACAATTTATCCCTCGCCCCTGTATATCTGTTCAAATGAGATGCCAGTGTTATTTTTCATTTCGGCCTCATTTAGACGACAATTTATCCCTCGCCTCCTGTATATCTGTTCAAATGAGATGCCAGTGTTATTTTCATTTCGGCCTCATTTAGACGACAATTTATCCCTCGCCCCCTGTATATCTGTTCAAATGAGATGTCAGTGTTATTTTCATTCCGGCCTCATTTAGACGACAATTTATCCCTCGCCCCTGTATATCTGTTCAAATGAGATGTCAGTGTTATTTTCATTTCGGCCTCGTTATTTAGACGACAATTTATCCATCGCCCCCTGTATATCTGTTCAAATGAGATGTCAGTGTTATTTTTCATTTTGGCCTCATTTTAGACGACAATTTATCCATCGCCTTGTATATCTGTTCAAATGAGATGTCAGTGTTATTTTCATTTCGGCCTCATTTAGACGACAATTTATCCCTCGCCTCCTGTATATCTGTTCAAATGAGATGTCAGTGTTATTTTTTCATTTCGGCCTCATTTAGACGACAATTTATCCATCGCCCTTGTATATCTGTTCAAATGAGATGTCAGTGTTATTTTCATTTCGGCCTCATTTAGACGACAATTTATCCTCGCCTCCTGTGTATATCTGTTCAAATGAGATGTCAGTGTTATTTTCATTTCGGCCTCATTTAGACGACAATTTATTTCGCCCCCGACAATTGTTCAAATGAGATGTCAGTGTTATTTTTCATTTCGGCCTCATTTAGACGACAATTTATCCCTCGCCCCCCTGTATATCTGTTCAAATGAGATGTCCAGTGTTATTTTCATTCGGCCTCATTTAGACGACAATTTATCCATCGCCTCCTGTATATCTGTTCAAATGAGATGTCAGTGTTATTTTCATTTCGGCCTCATTTAGACGACAATTTATCCCTCGCCCCCTGTATATCTGTTCAAATGAGATGTCAGTGTTATTTTCATTTTCGGCCTCATTTAGACGACAATTTATCCCTCGCCCCTGTATATCTGTTCAAATGAGATGTCAGTGTTATTTTCATTTCGGCCTCATTTAGACGACAATTTATCCCTCGCCTCCTGTATATCTGTTCAAATGAGATGTCAGTGTTATTTTCATTTTCGGCCTCATTTAGACGACAATTTATCCTCGCCTCCCTGTATATCTGTTCAAAATGAGATGCCAGTGTTATTTTTTTCATTTCGGCCTCATTTAGACGACAATTTATCCCTCGCCCCTGTATATCTGTTCAAATGAGATGTCAGTGTTATTTTTCATTTATTTATTTCGGCGTCATTTAGACGACAATTTATCCATCGCCTCATTTAGACGACAATTTATATCTGTTCAAATGAAATGTCAGTGTTATTTTCATTTCGGCCTCATTTAGACGACAATTTATCCCTCGCCTCCTGTATATCTGTTCAAATGAGATGCCAGTGTTATTTTCATTTCGGCCTCATTTAGACGACAATTTATCCATCGCCTCCTGTATATCTGTTCAAATGAGATGTCAGTGTTATTTTCATTTCCGGCCTCATTTAGACGACAATTTATCCTCGCCTCCTGTGTATATCTGTTCAAATGAGATGTCAGTGTTATTTTTCATTTTCGGCCTCATTTAGACGACAATTTATCCATCGCCCCTGTATATCTGTTCAAATGAGATGTCAGTGTTATTTTCATTTCGGCCTCATTTAGACGACAATTTATCCATCGCCTCCTGTATATCTGTTCAAATGAGATGTCAGTGTTATTTTCATTTCGGCCTCATTTAGACGACAATTTATCCCTCGCCTCCTGTCTATCTGTTCAAATGAGATGTCAGTGTTATTTTCATTTTCGGCCATTTAGACGACAATTTATTTAGACAAACAATTTATCATTTCGCCTCATTTGTATATCTGTTCAAATGAGATGTCAGTGTTATTTTCATTTCGGCCTCATTTAGACGACAATTTATCCCTCGCCCCTGTATATCTGTTCAAATGAGATGTCAGTGTTATTTTCATTTCGGCCTCATTTAGACGACAATTTATCCCTCGCCCCTTGTATATCTGTTCAAATGAGATGTCAGTGTTATTTTTTTTCATTTAGACGACAATTTATCCCTCGCCTCCTGTATCTGTTCGGCCTTATTTAGACGACAATTTAGACGACAATTTCCCTCGCCTCCTGTATATCTGTTCAAATGAGATGTCAGTGTTATTTTTTTCATTTAGACGACAATTTTTTCGGCGTCATTTAGACGACAATTTATCCCTCGCCTCCTGTCTATCTGTTCAAATGAGATGTCAGTGTTATTTTCATTTCGGCCTCATTTAGACGACAATTTATCCCTCGCCCCCTGTCTATATCTGTTCAAATGAGATGTCAGTGTTATTTTCATTTCGGCCTCATTTAGACGACAATTTATCCATCGCCTCTGTATATCTCTGTTCAAATGAGATGTCAGTGTTATTTTCATTTCGGCCTCATTTAGACGACAATTTATCCCTCGCCCCTGTCTATCTGTTCAAATGAGATGCCAGTGTTATTTTCATTTCGGCCTCATTTAGACGACAATTTATCCCTCGCCCCCTGTATATCTGTTCAAATGAGATGTCAGTGTTATTTTTTTTCGGCCTCATTTAGACGACAATTTATCCCTCGCCTCCTGTATATCTGTTCAAATGAGATGTCAGTGTTATTTTCATTTGCCTCATTTAGACGACAATTTATTTTCATATCTGTTAAAATGAGATGCCAGTGTTATTTTCATCATTTAGACGACAAGACGACATCTGTTTATGCCAGTGTTATTTTCGACAATTTATCCCTCGCCCTTTGTATATCTGTTCAAATGAGATGTCAGTGTTATTTTCATTTCGGCCTCATTTAGACGACAATTTATCCATCGCCCCCTGTATATCTGTTCAAATGAGATGTCAGTGTTATTTTCATTTTCGGCCTCATTTAGACGACAATTTATCCATCTCACCTTGTATATCTGTTCAAATGAGATGTCAGTGTTATTTTCGTTTTTCGGCGTCATTTAGACGACAATTTATCCATCGCCTCCTGTATATCTGTTCAAATGAGATGTCAGTGTTATTTTCATTTCGGCCTCATTTAGACGACAATTTATCCATCGCACCTTTGTATATCTGTTCAAATGAGATGTCAGTGTTATTTTTCATTTCGGCCTCATTTAGACGACAATTTATCCATCGCCTCTTGTATATCTGTTCAAATGAGATGTCAGTGTTATTTTATTGTTTTTCGGCGTCATTTAGACGACAATTTATCCATCGCACCCTGTATATCTGTTAAAATGAGATGTCAGTGTTATTTTTTCATTTTTCGGTATATCATTTAGACGACAATTTATCATCGCATTTCCTGTATATCTGTTCAAATGAGATGTCAGTGTTATTTTCATTTCGGCGTCATTTAGACGACAATTTATCCATCGCACCTGTGTATATCTGTTCAAATGAGATGCCAGTGTTATTTTCATTTCGGCCTCATTTAGACGACAATTTATCCATCGCCTCCTGTATATCTGTTAAAATGAGATGTCAGTGTTATTTTCATTTTTTGCGTTCATTTAGACGACAATTTATCCATCGCCTCCCTCGCCCCCTATATATCTGTTCAAATGAGATGTCAGTGTTATTTTCATTTTGGCCTCATTTAGACGACAATTTATCCCTCTCACCTTGTATATCTGTTCAAATGAGATGTCAGTATTTTATTTTCATTTATGCCTCATTTAGACGACAATTTTATCTTTGCATATCGAAATCCAGTGTTATTTTATATCTGTTCAAATGAGATGTCAGTGTTAGTGATTTTCATTTTTTAGCGTCATTTAGACGACAATTTATCCATCTCATCTGTATATCTGTTAAAATGAGATGTCAGTGTTATTTTTCATTTTTCGAGTTCATTTAGACGACAATTTATCCAATTTATCTCATCTGTTCTGTTAAAATGAGATGTCAGTGTTATTTTTCATTTCGGCGTCATTTAGACGACAATTTATCCATCGCCCTTGTATATCTGTTCAAATGAGATGTCAGTGTTATTTTTCGGTTTTTCATTTATTGCGACAATTTATCCATCTCACCTGCATATATCTGTTAAAATGAGATGTCAGTGTTATTTTTCGTTTTTTGCGTCATTTAGACGACAATTTATCCATCGCCCCTGTATATCTGTTAAAATGAGATGTCAGTGTTATTTTCATTTTTGCCTCATTTAGACGACAATTTATCCATCCATATCTGTTAAAATGAAATATCTTTTTTTTTGCGTCATTTCTGTTCCAATATCTGTTAAAATGAAATGTCAGTGTTATTTTCATTTTTCGGCGTCATTTAGACGACAATTTATCCATCCTACATATCTGTAAAATATCTGTTAAAATGAAATGTCAGTGTTATCTGTTTTCATTTTTTGTTTCATTTAGACGACAATTTATCCATCTCACCTTGTATATCTGTTAAAATGAGATGTCAGTGTTTTTTTTTTTTTTGCCGTCATTTAGACGACAATTTATCCATCTCACCCTGTATATCTGTTAAAATGAAATGTCAGTGTTATTTTCATTTTTTTCCTCATTTAGACGACAATTTATCCATCTCACCTTGTATATCTGTTAAAATGAAATGTCAGTGTTATTTTCGGTTTTTTGCCTCATTTAGACGACAATTTATCCATCTCCCCTGCATATCTGTTAAAAATGAGATGTCAGTGTTATTTTTTTTTTTGCGTCATTTAGACGACAATTTATCCATCGCACTCTGTATATCTGTTAAAATGAAGACAATATCCAGTGTTATTTTCATTTTTGCGTCATTTAGACGACAATTTATCCATCTCACCTTGTATATCTGTTAAAATGAGATGTCAGTTATTTTGTTATTTTCAATTTATCCATCTCCCCTTGCATTTCAGTGTTATTTTTTTTTTTTGCGTCATTTAGACGACAATTTATCCATTTAGACGTTATTTTTATTTTGCATCATTCGACAATTTATCCATCTCACCTTGTATATCTGTTAAAATGAAATGTCAGTGTTATTTTCATTTTTGCGTCATTTAGACGACAATTTATCCATCGCACCTTGTATATCTGTTCAAATGAAATGTCAGATGTCATTTAGACGACAATTTATCCATCTCGCCTTGCTATATTTTAAAATGAAATGTCAGTGTTATTTTCGTTTTTTTGCGTCATTTAGACGACAATTTATCCATCTCATCTTGCATATCTGTTAAAAAATGAAATGTCAGTGTTATTTTTCATTTTTGCGTCATTTAGACGACAATTTATCCATCGCATCCTGTATATCTGTTAAAATGAAATGTCAGTGTTATTTTTTTTTTTTCGCGTCATTTAGACGACAATTTATCCATCTCACCTTGTATATCTGTTAAAATGAAATGTCAGTGTTATTTTCGTTTTTTCATTTAGACGACAATTTATCCATTGCATATCTGTTAAAATGAAATGTCAGTGTTATTTTTGGTTTTTTGCGTCATTTAGACGACAATTTATCCATCTCACCTTGCATATCTGTTAAAATGAAATGTCAGTGTTATTTTCGTTTTTTTTTACGTCATTTAGACGACAATTTATCCATCTCACCTTGCATATCTGTTAAAATGAGATGTCAGTGTTATTTTCGTTTTTTGCGTCATTTAGACGACAATTTATCCATCTCCTCTTGCATATCTGTTAAAAAATGAAATGTCAGTGTTATTTTCGGGTTTTTCGGCGTCATTTAGACGACAATTTATCCATCGCACCTTGTATATCTGTTAAAATGAGATGTCAGTGTTATTTTCATTTTTGCGTCATTTAGACGACAATTTATCCATCTCACCTTGCATATCTGTTAAAATGAAATGTCAGTGTATTTTTCATTTTGCGTCATTTAGACGACAATTTATCCATCGCATCCATATCTGTTAAAATGAAATGTCAGTGTTATTTTCGTTTTTTGTTATATTCATTTAGACGACAATTTATCCATCTCACCTTGCATATCTGTTAAAAATGAAATGTCAGTGTTATTTTCGTTTTTTTGCGTCATTTAGACGACAATTTATCCATCTCACCTTGCATATCTGTTAAAATGAGATGTCAGTGTTATTTTTTTTTTTTTTTGCGTCATTTAGACGACAATTTATCCATCGCACCTTGCATATCTGTTAAAATGAAATGTCAGTGTTATTTTCGTTTTTTTGCGTCATTTAGACGACAATTTATCCATCTCACCTTGCATATCTGTTAAAATGAAATGTCAGTGTTATTTTTTTTTTTGCGTCATTTAGACGACAATTTATCCATCGCACCTTGCATATCTGTTAAAATGAAATGTCAGTGTTATTTTTTTCATTTCATTTAGCGACAATTTATCATTTAGACGACAATTTATCCATTTAGACGACAATTTATCCTCTGTATATCTGTTAAAATGAAATGAGTGTTATTTTTTTTTTTTGCGTCATTTAGACGACAATTTATCCATCTCACCTTGCATATCTGTTAAAAATGAAATCAGTGTTATTTTCGGGTTTTTTGCGTCATTTAGACGACAATTTATCCATCTCGCTTGCATATCTGTTAAATGAAATTGTTATTATCTGTTAAAATGAGATGTCAGTGTTATTTTTTTTTGCGTCATTTAGACGACAATTTATCCATCTCATCTTGCATATCTGTTAAAATGAAATGTCAGTGTTATTTTGTTTTTTTTCATTTAGACCTCATTTATCTTGCATATCTGTTAAAATTTAGTGTTATTTTCGGGTTTTTGCGTCATTTAGACGACAATTTATCCATCTGTTGCATATCTGTTAAAATGAGATGTCAGTGTTATTTTCGTTTTTTTTGCGTCATTTAGACGACAATTTATCCATCGCACCTTGTATATCTGTTAAAATGAAATGTCAGTGTTATTTTCGGGTTTTTTTGCGTCATTTAGACGACAATTTATCCATCTCACTCTTGTATATCTGTTAAAATGAAATGTCAGTGTTATTTTCATTTTTTGCGTCATTTAGACGACAATTTATCCATCGCCCCTGCATATCTGTTAAAATGAAATGTCAGTGTTATTTTTTTTTTTTTTAGACGACAATTCATTTAGACGAAATTTATCCATCGACAATTTATCCATCTCCTCTGTATATCTGTTAAAATGAAATGTCAGTGTTATTTTTTTTTTTTGCGTCATTTAGACGACAATTTATCCATCTCATCTTGCATATCTGTTAAAATGAAATGTCAGTGTTATTTTCGTTTTTTTGCGTCATTTAGACGACAATTTATCCATCTCGCTCTGTATATCTGTTAAAATGAAATGTCAGTGTTATTTTCGTTTTTTTGCGTCATTTAGACGACAATTTATCCATCTCACCTTGCATATCTGTTAAAATGAAATGTCAGTGTTATTTTCGGTTTTTTTTTGCGTCATTTAGACGACAATTTATCCATCTCACCTTGCATATCTGTTAAAATGAAATGTCAGTGTTATTTTCGGTTTTTTTGCGTCATTTAGACGACAATTTATCCATCTCACCTTGCATATCTGTTAAAAAATGAAATTTGTCAGTGTTATTTAGACGACAATTTTTTTTGATATCATTAAAAGACGACAATTTATAGTTTTTCTCATTTTAGACGACAATTTATCCATCTCTTTTGTATATCTGTTAAAATGAAATGTCAGTGTTATTTTATCTGACGACAAAATGAGATGTCATCTGTTATTTTTATTTTCGTTTTTTTTGCGTCATTTAGACGACAATTTATCCATCTCATCTTGCATATCTGTTAAAATGAAATGTCAGTGTTATTTTCGGTTTTTTTGAATCATTTAAAAGACGACAATTTATCCATCTCACCTTGCATATCTGTTAAAATGAAATGTCAGTGTTATTTTCGTTTTTTCGTCATTTAGACGACAATTTATTTTAGACGTCAGTGTTATTTTCATTTTTTTATTTATCCATCTCACCTTGCATATCTGTTAAAATGAAATGTCAGTGTTATTTTCGGTTTTTTTGCGTCATTTAGACGACAATTTATCCATCTCACCTTGCATATCTGTTAAAATGAAATGTCAGTGTTATTTTCTATTTTTTTGTCATTTAGACGACAAATCCAAATGTATATCTGTTAAAATGAAATGTCAGTGTTTTTCGGTTTTTGCGTCATTTAGACGACAATTTATCCATCTCCCCTTGCATATCTGTTAAAATGAAATGTCAGTGTTATTTCGGTTTTTTGCGTCATTTAGACGACAATTTATCCATCTCACCCTGCATATCTGTTAAAATGAAATGTCAGTGTTATTTTGTTTTTTTGCGTCATTTAGACGACAATTTATCCATCTCATCTTGCATATCTGTTAAAATGAAATGTCAGTGTTATTTTCTTTTTTTTTGCGTCATTTAGACGACAATTTATCCATCTCCTCTTGCATATCTGTTAAAATGAAATGTCAGTGTTATTTTCGTTTTTTTGCGTCATTTAGACGACAATTTATCCATCTCATCTTGCATATCTGTTAAAATGAAATGTCAGTGTTATTTTTTTTTTTTGCGTCATTTAGACGACAATTTATCCATCTCATCTTGCATATCTGTTAAAATGAAATGTCAGTGTTATTTTCAGGTTTTTGCGTCATTTGACGACAATTTATTTTTGCATATCTGTTCATTTAGACGACAATTTATCCATCTCATCTCTTGCATATCTGTTAAAATGAAATGTCAGTGTTATTTTCGTTTTTTTTGCGTCATTTAGACGACAATTTATCCATCTCCTCTTGCATATCTGTTAAAATGAAATGTCAGTGTTATTTTCGTTTTTTTGCGTCATTTAGACGACAATTTATCCATCTTTCTTGCATATCTGTTAAAATGAAATGTCAGTGTTATTTTCGTTTTTTTTGCGTCATTTAGACGACAATTTATCCATCTCACCTTGCATATCTGTTAAAATGAAATGTCAGTGTTATTTTCGTTTTTGCGTCATTTAGACGACAATTTATCCATCTCACCTTGCATATCTGTTAAAATGAAATGTCAGTGTTATTTTGTTTTTTTTTTGAATCATTTAGACGACAATTTATCCATCTCAGTGTTTGTTTTTTTATCTGTTAAAATGAAATATCAGTGTTATTTTCGTTTTTTTGCGTCATTTAGACGACAATTTATCCATCTCACTCTTGCATATCTGTTAAAATGAAATGTCAGTGTTATTTTCGTTTTTTTTTCATTTAGACGACAATTTATGCCTTGCACATCATTTGAAATGTCAGTGTTATTTATTTATCGTCATTTAGACGACAATTTATCCATCTCATCTTGCATATCTGTTAAAATGAAATGTCAGTGTTTTTTTTTTTTTTGCGTCATTTAGACGACAATTTATCCATCTCACCTTGCATATCTGTTAAAATGAAATGTCAGTGTTATTTTTCGTTTTTTTTTGCGTCATTTAGACGACAATTTATCCATCTCACCTTGCATATCTGTTAAAATGAAATGTCAGTGTTATTTTCGTTTTTTTGCGTCATTTAGACGACAATTTATCCATTTGCATATCTGTTAAAATGAAATGTCAGTGTTATTTTCGTTTTTTATCGTCATTCGACAATTTATCCATCTCACCTTGCATATCTGTTAAAATGAAATGTCAGTGTTATTTTCATTCATTTTTTTTGCGTCATTTAGACGACAATTTATCCATCTCACCTTGCATATCTGTTAAAATGAAATGTCAGTGTTATTTTTTTTTTTTTTTTGCGTCATTTAGACGACAATTTATCCATCTCATCTTGCATATCTGTTAAAATGAAATGTCAGTGTTATTTTCGTTTTTTTGCGTCATTTAGACGACAATTTATCCATCTCACTCTTGCATATCTGTTAAAATGAAATGTCAGTGTTATTTTCGTTTTTTTGAATCATTTAGACGACAATTTATCCATCTTGCATCTTGCATATCTGTTAAAATGAAATGTCAGTGTTATTTTCGTTTTTTTTGCGTCATTTAGACGACAATTTATCCATCTCATCTTGCATATCTGTTAAAATGAAATGTCAGTGTTATTTTTTTTTTTTGCGTCATTTAGACGACAATTTATCCATCTCAGTGTTATTTTCGTTTCTTGTCATTTATCAATTTTAAAATGAAATGTCAGTGTTATTTTCGTTTTTTTGCGTCATTTAGACGACAATTTATCCATCTCACCTTGCATATCTGTTAAAATGAAATGTCAGTGTTATTTTCGGGTTTTTTTTTTGAATCATTTAGACGACAATTTATCCATCTCGCTCATTTGCATATCTGTTAAAATGAAATGTCAGTGTTATTTTTTTTTTTTGCGTCATTTAGACGACAATTTATCCATCTCATCTTGCATATCTGTTAAAATGAAATGTCAGTGTTATTTTTTTTTTTTTGCGTCATTTAGACGACAATTTATCCATCGACAATTTATCCTTGCATATCTGTTAAAATGAAATGTCAGTGTTTCGTTTTTTGCGTCATTTTCATTTTCCATCTTGCTTGTCATTTTAAAAGACGACAATTTATCCATCGTCATTTAGACGACAATTTATCCATCTCACCTTGCATATCTGTTAAAATGAAATGTCAGTGTTATTTTTTTTTTTTGCGTCATTTAGACGACAATTTATCCATCTCATCTTGCATATCTGTTAAAATGAAATGTCAGTGTTATTTTCGTTTTTTTGCGTCATTTAGACGACAATTTATCCATCTATCATATCATATCAGTGTTTAAAATGAAATGTCAGTGTTATTTTTTTTTTTTCATTTAGACGACAATTTATCCAAATCTGTTAAATGAAATGTCAGTGTTATGCGTCATTTCAATTTATCCATCTCACCTTGCATATCTGTTAAAATGAAATGTCAGTGTTATTTTCGTTTTTTGCGTCATTTAGACGACAATTTATCCATCTCATCTTGCATATCTGTTAAAATGAAATGTCAGTGTTATTTTTTTTTTTTTTTGCGTCATTTAGACGACAATTTATCCATCTCACCTTGCATATCTGTTAAAATGAAATGTCAGTGTTATTTTTTTTTTTTGCGTCATTTAGACGACAATTTATCCATCTCGCATTTCTCCTCTCATATCTGTTAAAATGAAATGTCAGTGTTATTTTCGTTTTTTTTCATTTAGACGACAATTTATCCATCTCATCTCATATCTGTTAAAATGAAATGTCAGTGTTATTTTCGTTTTTTTTCGTCATTTAGACGACAATTTATCCATCTCATCTTGCATATCTGTTAAAATGAAATGTCAGTGTTATTTTTTTTTTTTTTGCGTCATTTAGACGACAATTTATCCATCTCACCTTGCATATCTGTTAAAATGAAATGTCAGTGTTTTTTTTTTTTTTTTGCGTCATTTAGACGACAATTTATCCATCTCACCTTGCATATCTGTTAAAATGAAATGTCAGTGTTATTTCTGTTTTTTTAAATTTAGACGACAATTTATCCATCATCTTGCATATCTGTTAAAATGAAATGTCAGTGTTATTTTCATTTTTTTGCGTCATTTTAGACGACAATTTATCCATCTCACCTTGCATATCTGTTAAAATGAAATGTCAGTGTTATTTTAGTTTTTTTGAATCATTTCAGACGACAATTTAATGAAATCTCAATGTTATTTTCGTTTTTTTTGCTCTGACGATATCTGTTAAAATGAAATGTCAGTGTTATTCAGTGTTATTTTTTTTTGCGTCATTTAGACGACAATTTATCCATCTCACCTTGCATATCTGTTAAAATGAAATGTCAGTGTTATTTTCGTTTTTTTTTGCGTCATTTAGACGACAATTTATCCATCTCCTCTGCATATCTGTTAAAATGAAATGTCAGTGTTATTTTCATTTTTTTGCGTCATTTAGACGACAATTTATCCATCTCACCTTGTCATTTATCTGTTAAAATGAAATGTCAGTGTTATTTTCGTTTTTTTGCGTCATTTAGACGACAATTTATCCATCTCTTCCTGTGTTATCTGTTAAAATGAGATGTCAGTGTTATTTTCGTTTTTTGCGTCATTTAGACGACAATTTATTTATCATATCTGTTAAAATGAAATCAGTGTTATTTTCGCTCTTAGACGACAATTTATCATATCTGTTAAAATGAAATGTCAGTGTTATTTTCATTTTTTTGCGTCATTTAGACGACAATTTATCCATCTCACCTTGCATATCTGTTAAAATGAAATGTCAGTGTTATTTTCGTTTTTTGCGTCATTTAGACGACAATTTATCCATCTCGCTCTGCATATCTGTTAAAATGAAATGTCAGTGTTATTTTTTTTTTTTGCGTCATTTAGACGACAATTTATCCATCTCATCTTGCATATCTGTTAAAATGAAATGTCAGTGTTATTTTTCATTTTTTTTCGTCATTTAGACGACAATTTATCCATCGCTTGCATATCTGTTAAAATGAAATGTGCGTTTTTTATCTGTTAAAATGAGATGTTAAAAGTGTTATTTTATTTTCGTTTTTTTTGCGTCATTTAGACGACAATTTATCCATCTCACCTTGCATATCTGTTAAAATGAGATGTCAGTGTTATTTTCATTTAGACGACAATTTATCCATCTTTTTTGAAATCATTTCGACGACAATTTATCCATCTCACTCTGCATATCTGTTAAAAAATGAAATGTCAGTGTTATTTTCGGTTTTTTTGCGTCATTTAGACGACAATTTATCCATCTCACCTTGCATATCTGTTAAAATGAAATGTCAGTGTTATTTTCGTTTTTTTGCGTCATTTAGACGACAATTTATCATCGCGCTCTGCATATCTGTTAAAATGAAATGTCAGTGTTATTTTCATTTTGAATCATTTAGACGACAATTTATCCATCTCATCTTGCATATCTGTTAAAATGAAATGTCAGTGTTATTTTCATTTTTGCGTCATTTAGACGACAATTTATCCATCTCACTCTGCATATCTGTTAAAATGAAATGTCAGTGTTATTTTCGTTTTTTTGCGTCATTTTAGACGACAATTTATCCATCTCACTCTGCATATCTGTTAAAATGAAATGTCAGTGTTATTTTCGTTTTTTTGCGACAATTTATCATTTCGACGTTATTTTCGTTTTTTGCGTCATTTAGACAATTTATCCATCTCTTCTTGCATATCTGTTAAAAATGAAATCGTTTTTTTTTGCGTCATTTAGACGACAATTTATCCATCTCATCTTGCATATCTGTTAAAATGAAAGATGTCGTTTTTTTTTGTTAGACGACAATTTTTCATTTTTTTGAAATGTCATTTCGACGACAATTTATCCATCTCGCGCTTGCATATCTGTTAAAATGAAATGTCAGTGTTATTTCGGGTTTTTTTTGCGTCATTTAGACGACAATTTATCCATCTCCTCCTTGCATATCTGTTAAAATGAAATGTCAGTGTTATTTTCGGTTTTTTGAATCATTTAGACGACAATTTATCCATCTCACCTGTGTATCTGTTAAAATGAAATGTCAGTGTTATTTTCATTTTTGAATCATTTAGACGACAATTTATCCATCTTTTCTTTGCATATCTGTTAAAATGAGATGTCAGTGTTATTTTCGTTTTTTTTGAATCATTTAGACGACAATTTATCCATCTCCTCTGCATATCTGTTAAAATGAAATGTCAGTGTTATTTTCGTTTTTTTGAATCATTTAGACGACAATTTATCCATCTCTCCACCTGTCATATCTGTTAAAATGAAATGTCAGTGTTATTTTCATTTTTGCGTCATTTAGACGACAATTTATCCATCGCTCCTTGCATATCTGTTAAAATGAAATGTCAGTGTTATTTTCGTTTTTTTTGAATCATTTAGACGACAATTTATCCATCTCACTCTTGCATATCTGTTAAAATGAAATGTCAGTGTTATTTTCATTTTTTTTGAATCATTTAGACGACAATTTATCCATCTCCTCTTGCATATCTGTTAAAATGAAATGTCAGTGTTATTTTCGGTGTTTTTTGAATCATTTAGACGACAATTTTATCCATCTTGCATATCTGTTAAAATGAAATGTCAGTGTTATTTTCGTTTTTTGCGTCATTTGACGACAATTTATCTGTTAAAATGAAATGTCAGTGTTATTTTCGTTTTTTTTCTGAATCATTTAGACGACAATTTATCCATCTCATCCTGTATATCTGTTAAAATGAGATGTCAGTGTTATTTTCGTTTTTTTGAATCATTTAGACGACAATTTATCCATCTCTCTGTGTATATCTGTTAAAATGAAATGTCAGTGTTATTTTCGGGTTTTTGCGTTTTTCTGAATTTCATTTAGACGACAATTTATCCATCTGCGTCTTTAGATATCTGTTAAAATGAAATGTCAGTGTTATTTTTCATTTAGACGACAATTTATCCATCTCATCTTGCATATCTGTTAAACGACAATTTATTTCGTTTCGCGTCATTCGACAATTGTATCTTATCTGTTAAATGAAATGTCAGTGTTATTTTCATTTTTGAATCATTTAGACGACAATTTATCCATCTCGCGCTCTGCATATCTGTTAAAATGAGATGTCAGTGTTATTTTCATATTTAAAATGAATCATTTAGACGACAATTTATCCATTTCGACCCTTTATCCATATCTGTTAAAAAAAATGTCAGTGTTATTTTCGTTTTTTTTGCGTCATTTGTTATTTATCCATCTTTGCATATCTGTTAAATGAAATGTCAGTGTTATTTTTTTTTTTTTGCGTCATTTAGACGACAATTTATCCATCTCCTCTTATATCTGTTAAAATGAGATGTCAGTGTTATTTTCATTTTTCTGAATCATTTAGACGACAATTTATCCATCGCCTCTGTCATATCTGTTAAAATGAAATGTCAGTCAGTGTTATTTTCGTTTTTTTGAATCATTTAGACGACAATTTATCCATCTCACCTTGCATATCTGTTAAAAATGAAGATGTCAGTGTTATTTTTTTTTTTCTGAATCATTTAGACGACAATTTATCCATCGCACCTTGCATATCTGTTAAAATGAGATGTCAGTGTTATTTTCATTTTTGAATCATTTAGACGACAATTTATCTATCGGGTTTTTTGTCATATCTGTTAAAATGAGATGTCAGTGTTATTTTCATTTTTTGCGTCATTTCATTTCGACTTGATAATTTAAATCTATCAGTGTTATTTTCGTTTTTTTTGCGTCATTTAGACGACAATTTATCCATCTGAGATATCTGTTAAAATGAAATGTCAATTTTCGTTTTTTTGCGTCATTTAGACGACAATTTATCCATCTCTCTTGCATATCTGTTAAAATGAAATGTCAGTGTTATTTTCGTTTTTTCTGAATCATTTAGACGACAATTTATCTATCTCGCCTCTTGCATATCTGTTAAAATGAGATGTCATTCAGTGTTATTTTCATTTCTGAATCATTTTAGACGACAATTTATCGACAATTTATCCATCGCGCTCTGTATATCTGTTAAAATGAGATGTCAGTGTTATTTTCGTTTTTTCTGAATCATTTAGACGACAATTTATCCATCTCATCTTGCATATCTATAAAATATCAGTGTTTTATTTTCGTTTTTTAAAATGAGATGTATATCTGTTAAAATGAAATGTTATTTTCATTTCTGAATCATATCTCATTAAAAGACGACAATTTATCCATCGCACTCTGCATATCTGTTAAAATGAAATGTCAGTGTTATTTTCATTTTTTGAATCATTTAGACGACAATTTATCCATATCGCATTTATCTGTTCAAAATGAAATGTCAGTGTTATTTTGTATCTGTTAAAATGACAATATCAGTATTGTTAAAATTTTCATTTTCTGAATCATTTAGACGACAATTTATCCATCGCCTCTGCATATCTGTTAAAATGAAATGTCAGTGTTATTTTCGTTTTTTCTGAATCATTTAGACGACAATTTATCCATCGCCTCTTGTGTATCTGTTAAAATGAAATGTCAGTGTTATTTTCATTTCGGAATCATTTAGACGACAATTTATCCATCTCACTCTGCATATCTGTTAAAATGAGATGTCAGTGTTATTTTTTTTTTTTGAATCATTTAGACGACAATTTATCCATCTCCTCCTGTCATATCTGTTAAAATGAAATGTCAGTGTTATTTTCGGTTTTTTTTGAATCATTTCGACGACAATTTATCTATCGCCTCCTGCATATCTGTTAAAATGAGATGTCAGTGTTATTTTCATTTTTGAATCATTTAGACGACAATTTATCTATCGCCTCCTGCATATCTGTTAAAATGAGATGTCAGTGTTATTTTTTTTCGGTTTTTCATTTCAATTTGAATCATTTATCTGTTAAAATGAAACGACAATTTATCATTTAAACGACAATTTATCCATCTCTGCATATCTGTTAAAATGAGATGCCAGTGTTATTTTTTCATTTCTGAATCATTTAGACGACAATTTATCTATCGCCTCCTGCATATCTGTTAAAATGAGATGTCAGTGTTTTTTTTGTTTTTTTGAATCATTTAGACGACAATTTATCCATCGCGCTCTATCATATCTGTTAAAATGAGATGTCAGTGTTATTTTCATTTTTTTGGCCTGAATCAATTTATCGACGACAATTTATCTGTTCGCGCTCAGTGTTATTTTTATTTTTTTTTAAATTTAGACGACAATTTATCCATCGCCCCTTTTATCTGTTCAAATGAATCAGTGTTCGACGACGGCCTCATTTAGACGACAATTTATCATCTCGCCTTGCATTCCATCTGTTAAAATGAGATGTCAGTGTTATTAGGTTTTTTGAATCATTTCGACGACAATTTATCTATCGCGCTCTGTCTATCTGTTAAAATGAGATGTCAGTGTTATTTTATTTCTGAATCATTTTAGACGACAATTTATCATCGCGCTCTTGTATATCTGTTGAAATCATTTAGACGACAATTTATCCATCGCGCTCTGCATATCTGTTAAAATGAGATGTCAGTGTTATTTTCATTTCTGAATCATTTCGACGACAATTTATCTATCGCGCCCTGTGTATCTGTTAAAATGAGATGTCAGTGTTATTTTCATTTTCTGAATCATTTCGACGACAATTTATCTATCGCCTCTGTGTATCTGTTAAAATGAGATGTCAGTGTTATTTTTTCATTTCTGAATCATTTAGACGACAATTTATCTATCTGCATATCTGTTAAAATGAAATGTCAGTGTTATTTTCTGTTCATTTAGACGACAATTTATCCATCTCGCCTTGTATATCTGTTCAAATTATTTGTTATTTTCATTTCGGAATCATTTAGACGACAATTTATCCTATCGCCTCTGTGTATCTGTTAAAATGAGATGTCAGTGTTATTTTCATTTCTGAATCATTTCGACGACAATTTATCCTATCGCCTCCTGCATATCTGTTAAAATGAGATGTCAGTGTTATTTTCATTTCTGAATCATTTAGACGACAATTTATCTATCGCCCCTGTATATCTGTTAAAATGAGATGTCAGTGTTATTTTCATTTTCATTTCAATGAATCATTTCTGACGACAATTTATCTATCGCGCCTGTGTATATCTGTTCAAATGAGATGCCAGTGTTATTTTCATTTTCTGAATCATTGCATATCTGTTCAAATGAGATGTCGTTATTTTCATTTTTGCATCATTTAGATCAATTTATCGCCTCCTGTCTATCTGTTAAAATGAGATGCCAGTGTTATTTTCATTTTTTGAATCATTTAGACGACAATTTATCTATCGCCCCTGTATATCTGTTAAAATGAGATGTCAGTGTTATTTTCATTTTTTTGAATCATTTAGACGACAATTTATCCATCGCCTCCTGTATATCTGTTAAAAATGAGATGCCAGTGTTATTTTCATTTTCGGCCTCATTTAGACGACAATTTATCTATCGCCCCCTGTATATCTGTTAAAATGAGATGTCAGTGTTATTTTCATTTCTGAATCATTTAGACGACAATTTATCCATCATTTCGGCCTCCTGTATATCTGTTCAAATGAGAATGAGATGACAATTCAGTGTTATCTGTTTTCAGTGTTATTTTTTTCGGAATCATTTAGACGACAATTTATCCTATCGCCCTCTGTATATCTGTTAAAATGAGATGCCAGTGTTATTTTCATTTCTGAATCATTTAGACGACAATTTATCTATCGCCCCCTGTATATCTGTTCAAATGAGATGCCAGTGTTATTTTCATTTTTGAATCATTTAGACGACAATTTATCTATCGCCCCCTGTATATCTGTTAGACGACAATTTAAATGAGATGCCAGTGTTATTTTCATTTTCGGAATCATTTAGACGACAATTTATCCCTCGCCCCTGTATATCTGTTAAAATGAGATGCCAGTGTTATTTTCATTCTGAATCATCTTTCAGACGACAATTTTTTTCGGCCTCATCGACGACAATTTATCCCTGCATCTATATCTGTTCAAATGAGATGCCAGTGTTATTTTGTTTTCGGCGTCATTTCATTTCCCGGCCTGTATATTTTCAAATGACGACAATTTATTTCCTCATTTCGCCTCGCACCCTGTATATCTGTTAAAATGAGATGTCAGTGTTATTTTTCATTTCGGCCTCATTTAGACGACAATTTATCCATCGCCCCCTGTATATCTGTTAAAATGAGATGCCAGTGTTATTTTCATTTTCGGCCTCATTTAGACGACAATTTATCCTCGCCCCTGTATATCTGTTCAAATGAGATGTCAGTGTTATTTTCATTTCGGCCTCATTTAGACGACAATTTATCCATCGCCCCTGTATATCTGTTAAAATGAGATGCCATTTGTTTTTTCGGCCTCATTTTTCATTTCGGCCTCATTTAGACGACAATTTATTTTCGTTTTTTCGCCTCATTTGTTATCTGTTAAAATGAGATGCCAGTGTTATTTTCATTTCGGCCTCATTTAGACGACAATTATATCTGTATATCTGCAAATGAGATGCCAGTGTTATTTTCATTTCGGCCTCATTTAGACGACAATTTTATCTGTTAAAAAATGAGATGCCAGTGTTATTTTCATTTCGGAATCATTTAGACGACAATTTATCCCTCGCCCCCTGTATATCTGTTAAAATGAGATGTCAGTGTTATTTTCATTTCGGAATCATTTAGACGACAATTTATCCCTCGCGCCCTGTCTATCTGTTAAAATGAGATGCCAGTGTTATTTTCATTTCTGAATCATTTAGACGACAATTATATCCATCGCCCCCTGAGATGTATATCTGTTCAAATGAGATGTCAGTGTTATTTTCAGTGTTTTTCATTTGAATCATTTAGACGACAATTTATCCCTCGCCCCTGTATATCTGTTAAAATGAGATGCCAGTGTTATTTTTCATTTCTGAATCATTTAGACGACAATTTATCATCGCCCCTGTATATCTGTTCAAATGAGATGTCAGTGTTATTTTTCATTTCTGAATCATTTAGACGACAATTTATCTATCGCCTCTGTATATCTGTTCAAATGAGATGCCAGTGTTATTTTCGCCTTTTTTTTCATTTAGACGACAATATTTTATATCTGTTAAAATGAGACAGTGTTATTTTATTTTTGCCTCATTTAGCGACCCTGTATATCTGTTCAAATGAGATGCCAGTGTTATTTTCATTTCGGCCTCATTTAGACGACAATTTATCCCTCGCCCCCTGTATAAAATGAGATGCCAGTGTTATTTTCCTCATTTCTGAATCATTTATCCTCGCCCCTGTATATCTGTTCAAATGAGATGCCAGTGTTATTTTCATTTCGGCCTCATTTAGACGACAATTTATCCCTGTTATATCTGTTAAAATGAGATGCCAGTGTTATTTTCATTTCGGCCTCATTTAGACGACAATTTTTCGCCCTCTGTGCATATCTGTTCAAATGAGATGCCAGTGTTATTTTAGTTTTTCGGCCTCATTTAGACAACAATTATCCCTCGCCCCCTGTATATCTGTTCAAATGAGATGCCAGTGTTCAAATTTGACGACAATTTATGCCAGTGTTATTTTTTGAGATGCCAGTGTTATTTTCATTTCGGCCTCATTTAGACAACAATTTAATTTATCCCTCGCATTTCCTCATTTAGACGACAATTTATCTGTTCAAATGAGATGCCAGTGTTATTTTCATTTCGGCCTCATTTAGACGACAATTTATCTATCTCCCCCTGTATATCTGTTCAAATGAGATGCCAGTGTTATTTCGTTTTTTCGGCCTCATTTAGACGACAATTTATCCCTCGCCTCCTGTATATCTGTTAAAAATGAGATGCCAGTGTTATTTTCATTTCGGCCTCATTTAGACGACAATTTATCCCTCGCCTCCCCTGTATATCTGTTCAAATGAGATGCCAGTGAATCATTTAGACGACAATTTATCCATCGCCCCTGTATATCTGTTAAAATGAGATGCCAGTGTTATTTTCATTTTTATCTGTTCATTTAGACGACAATTTATCCCTCATTTGCATATCTGTATCTGTTCAAATGAGATGCCAGTGTTATTTTCATTTTCGGCCTCATTTAGACGACAATTTATCCTCGCCCTTGCATATCTGTTCAAATGAGATGCCAGTGTTATTTTCATTTATCTGTTAAAAATGAGATGATGCCAGTGTTATTTTTCATTTCGGCCTCATTTAGACGACAATTTATCTATCGCCCCCTGTATATCTGTTAAAATGAGATGCCAGTGTTATTTTCATTTCGGAATCATTTAGACGACAATTTATCCCTCGCCCCTGTATATCTGTTAAAATGAGATGCCAGTATTTATTTTCATTTCGGCCTCATTTAGACGACAATTTATCCATCGCCCCTGTATATCTGTTCAAATGAGATGCCAGTGTTATTTTCATTTTCATTTAGACGACAATTTCGATTTCGGCCACGACAATTTATCCCTCGCCCTGTATATCTGTTCAAATGAGATGTCAGTGTTATTTTCATTTTTGCCTCATTTAGACGACAATTTATCCCTCGCACCCTGTATATCTGTTAAAATGAGATGCCAGTGTTATTTTCATTTCGGAATCATTTAGACGACAATTTATCCCTCGCCCCTGTATATCTGTTAAAATGAGATGCCAGTGTTATTTTTTTTTCGGCCTCATTTAGACGACAATTTATCTATCGCCCCCTGTATATCTGTTAAAATGAGATGCCAGTGTTATTTTCATTTCTGAATCATTTAGACGACAATTTATCCCTCGCCCCCTGTATATCTGTTCAAATGAGATGCCAGTGTTATTTTCATTTCGGCCTCATTTAGACGACAATTTATCCCTCGCCCCTGTATATCTGTTAAAATGAGATGCCAGTGTTATTTTTCATTTCTGAATCATTTAGACGACAATTTATCCCTATCTGCCCAAATGAGATGCCTGTTATATCTGTTAAAATGAGATGCCATGTGTTATTTTCATTTCTGAATCATTTAGACGACAATTTATCCCTCGCCCCCTGTATATCCAGTGTTATTTTCATTTCGGCCTCATTTAGACGACAATTTATCCCTCGCCCCTGTATATCTGTTAAAATGAGATGCCAGTGTTATTTTCATTTCGGCCTCATTTAGACGACAATTTATCTATCGCCCCTGTATATCTGTTAAAATGAGATGCCAGTGTTATTTTCATTTCGGCCTCATTTAGACGACAATTTATCCCTCGCCCCTGTATATCTGTTCAAATGAGATGCCAGTGTTATTTTCATTTCGGCCTCATTTAGACGACAATTTATCCTCGCCCCCTGTATATCCCTGTATATCTGTTCAAATGAGATGCCAGTGTTATTTTCATTTTGCCTCATTTAGACGACAATTTATCCCTCGCCCCCTGTATATCTGTTCAAATGAGATGCCAGTGTTATTTTCATTTTTCGGCCTCATTTAGACGACAATTTATCCCTCGCCCTTGTATATCTGTTCAAATGAGATGCCAGTGTTATTTTTTCATTTCGGCCTCATTTAGACGACAATTTATCCCTCGCCCCCTGTATATCTGTTCAAAAATGCCAGTGTTATTTTCATTTGGCCTCATTTAGACGACAATTTATCCCTCGCCCCTGTATATCTGTTCAAATGAGATGCCAGTGTTATTTTCATTTTCGGCCTCATTTAGACGACAATTTATCCCTCGCCCCTGTATATCTGTTCAAATGAGATGCCAGTGTTATTTTCATTTTGGCCTCATTTAGACGACAATTTATCCTCATCCCCCTGTATATCTGTTCAAATGAGATGCCAGTGTTATTTTCATTTCGGCCTCATTTAGACGACAATTTATCCCTCGCCCCCCTGTATATCTGTTCAGAGATGCCAGTGTTATTTTCATTTCGGCCTCATTTAGACGACAATTTATCCCTCGCCCCTGTATATCTGTTCAAATGAGATGCCAGTGTTATTTTCATTTCGGCCTCATTTCATTTAGACGACAATTTATCCCTCGCCCCTGTATATCTGTTCAAATGAGATGCCAGTGTTATTTTCATTTCGGCCTCATTTAGACGACAATTTATCCCTCGCCCCTGTATATCTGTTCAAATGAGATGCCAGTGTTATTTTTCATTTCGGCCTCATTTAGACGACAATTTATCCCCGCCCCCTGTATATCTGTTCAAATGAGATGCCAGTGTTATTTTCATTTCGGCCTCATTTAGACGACAATTTATCCCTCGCCCCTGTATATCTGTTCAAATGAGATGCCAGTGTTATTTTCATTTCGGCCTCATTTAGACGACAATTTATCCCTCGCCCACTGTATATCTGTTCAAATGAGAGATGCCAGTGTTAAATTTATCCCTCGCCCCTGTATATCTGTTCAAATGAGATTTCGGCCTGACGACAATTTATCCCTCGCCCCTGTATATCTGTTCAAATTGCCAGTGTTATTTTCATTTCGGCCTCATTTAGACGACAATTTATCCCTCGCCCCTGTATATCTGTTCAAATGAGATGCCAGTGTTATTTTTCATTTCGGCCTCATTTAGACGACAATTTATCCCTCGCCCCCTGTATATCTGTTCAAATGAGATGCCAGTGTTATTTTCATTTCGGCCTCATTTAGACGACAATTTATCCCTCGCCCCTGTATATCTGTTCAAATGAGATGCCAGTGTTATTTTCATTTCGGCCTCATTTAGACGACAATTTATCCCTCGCCCCCTGTATATCTGTTCAAATGAGATGCCAGTGTTATTTTCAATTTTCCCGCCCCTGTATATCATTTAGACAGTGTTATTTTATCCCTCGACAATTATCCCCCCTGTATATCTGTTCAAATGAGATGCCAGTGTTATTTTCATTTCGGCCTCATTTAGACGACAATTTATCCCCTCGCCCCTGTATATCTGTTCAAATGAGATGCCAGTGTTATTTTCATTTCGGCCTCATTTAGACGACAATTTATCCCTCGCCCCTGTATATCTGTTCAAATGAGATGCCAGTGTTATTTTCATTTCGGCCTCATTTTAGACGACAATTTATCCCTCGCCCCTGTATATCTGTTCAAATGAGATGCCAGTGTTATTTTCATTTCGGCCTCATTTAGACGACAATTTATCCCTCGCCCCTGTATATCTGTTCAAATGAGATGAAATTTCGGCCTCATTTAGACGACAATTTATCCCTCGCCCCTGTATATCTGTTCAAATGAGATGCCAGTGTTAATTTCGGCCTCATTTTAGACGACAATTTATCCCTCGCCCCCTGTATATCTGTTCAAATGAGATGCCAGTGTTATTTTCATTTTGACGCCTCGCCCCTGTATATTCAAATGAGACAGTGTTATTTTCATTTCGGCCTCATTTTATCCCTCGCCCCTGTATATCTGTTCAAATGAGATGCCAGTGTTATTTTCATTTCGGCCTCATTTAGACGACAATTTATCCCTCGCCCCTGTATATCTGTTCAAATGAGATGCCAGTGTTATTTTCATTTCGGCCTCATTTAGACGACAATTTAGACTGTATATCTGTTCAAATGAGATGCCAGTTTATTTTTCATTTCCCTTCATTTTAGACGACAATTTATCCCCGCCCCCCATATATTTGTTCAAATGAGATGCCAGTTTTATTTTTTCATTTCGGCCTCATTTAGACGACAATTTATCCTCGCCCCTGTATATCTGTTCAAATGAGATGCCAGTGTTATTTTCATTTCGGCCTCATTTAGACGACAATTTATATCGCCCCTGTATATCTGTTCAAATATATCATTTGTTCAAATGACAAGATGCCCCAGTATATCTGTTCAAATTTTTCATTTCGGCTTCATTTAGACGACAATTTATCCTCGCCCCTGTATATCTGTTCAAATGAGATGCCAGTGTTATTTTCATTTCGGCCTCATTTAGACGACAATTTATCTCCCCTGTATATCTGTTCAAATGAGATGCCAGTGTTATTTTCATTTTCGGCCTCATTTAGACGACAATTTATCCTAAAATATCTGTTCAAATGAGATGCCAGTGTTATTTTCATTTCGGAATCATTTAGACGACAATTTATCCCTCGCCCCTGTATTTCTGTTCAAATATCTGTTCAAATTTGAGATATGCAAATGAGAGTGTTATTTTCATTTCGGCCTCATTTAGACGACAATTTATCCTCGCCCCTGTATATCTGTTCAAATGAGATGCCAGTGTTATTTTTAATTTCGGCCTCATTTAGACGACAATTTATCCCTCGCCCCTGTATATCTGTTCAAATGAGATGCCAGTGTTATTTTCATTTCGGCCTCATTTAGACGACAATTTATCCCTCGCCTCCTGTATATCTGTTCAAATGAGATGCCAGTGTTATTTTCATTTCGGCCTCATTTAGACGACAATTTATCCCTCGCCCCTGTATATCTGTTCAAATGAGATGCCAGTGTTATTTTCATTTCAGCTTCATTTAGACGACAATTTATCCCTCGGAATCTGTTCAAATGAGATGCCAGTGTTATTTTCATTTCGGCCTCATTTTAGACGACAATTTAATATCTGTTCAAATGAGATGCCAGTGTTATTTTCATTTCGGCCTCATTTAGACGACAATTTATCCCTCGCCCCCTGTATATCTGTTCAAATGAGATGCCAGTGTTCATTTAGACGACAATTTTTGCCCCTGTATATCTTTCAAATGAGATGCCAGTGTTATTTTCATTTCGGCCTCATTTAGACGACAATTTATCCTCGCCCCCTGTATATCTGTTCAAATGAGATGCCAGTGTTATTTTCATTTCGGCTTCATTTAGACGACAATTTATCCCTCGCCCCTGTATATCTGTTCAAATGAGATGCCAGTGTTATTTTCATTTCGGCCTCATTTAGACGACAATTATCCCTCGCCCCTTTATATCTGTTTGAGATGCCAGTGATTTCGGCCTCATTTAGACGACAATTTATCCTCGCCCCTGTATATCTGTTCAAATGAGATGCCAGTGTTATTTTCATTTCGGCCTCATTTAGACGACAATTTATCCCTCCCTCTCTGTTCCCTGTATATTTTCTGTTCAAATGAGATGCCAGTGTTATTTTCATTTTTTTCATTTAGACGACAATTTATCCCTCGCCCCTGTATATCTGTTCAAATGAGATGCCAGTGTTATTTTCATTTCGGCCTCATTTTAGACGACATTTTTATCCCTCGCCCCCTGTATATCTGTTCAAATGAGATGCCAGTGTTATTTTCATTTCGGCCTCATTTAGACGACAATTTATCCCTCGCCCCCTGTATATCTGTTCAAATGAGATGCCAGTGTTATTTTCATTTCGGCTTCATTTAGACGACAATTTATCCCTCGCCCCCTGTATATCTGTTCAAATGAGATGCCAGTGTTATTTTCATTTCGGCCTCATTTAGACGACAATTTATCCCTTTCCCCCTGTATATCTGTTCAAATAAGATGCCAGTGTTATTTTCATTTCGGCTTCATTTAGACGACAATTTATCCCTCGCCCACTGTATATCTGTTCAAATGAGATGCCAGTGTTATTTTCATTTCGGCTTCATTTAGACGACAATTTATCCCTCGCCCACTGTATATCTGTTCAAATGAGATGCCAGTGTTATTTTCATTTCGGCTTCATTTAGATGACAATTTATCCCTCGCCCCTGTAATGTGCTCAAATGAGATGCCAGTGTTATTTTTTTTTTTCGGCCTCATTTAGACGACAATTTATCCCTCGCCCCTGTATATCTGTTCAAATGAGATGCCAGTGTTATTTTCATTTCGGCCTCATTTAGACGACAATTTATCCCTCGCCCCCTGTATATCTGTTCAAATGAGATGCCAGTGTTATTTTCATTTCGGCCTCATTTTAGACGACAATTTATCCCTCGACCAGTTGTATATCTGTTCAAATGAGATGCCAGTGTTATTTTCATTTCGGCCTCATTTAGACGACAATTTATCCCTCGCCCCTGTATATCTGTTCAAATGAGATGCCAGTGTTATTTTTTATTTCGGCCTCATTTAGACGACAATTTATCCCTCGCCCCCTGTATATCTGTTCAAATGAGATGCCAGTGTTATTTTCATTTCGGCCTCATTTAGACGACAATTTATCCCTCGCCCCCTGTATATCTGTTCAAATGAGATGCCAGTGTTATTTTCATTTCGGCCTCATTTAGACGACAATTTATCCCTCGCCCCTGTATATCTGTTCAAATGAGATGCCAGTGTTATTTTTTCATTTTCGGCCTCATTTAGACGACAATTTATCCCTCGCCCCTGTATATCTGTTCAAATGAGATGCCAGTGTTATTTTCATTTCGGCCTCATTTAGACGACAATTTATCCCTCGCCCCCTGTATATCTGTTCAAATGAGATGCCAGTGTTATTTTCATTTTTCGGCCTCATTTGGAGCGACAATTTATCCCTCGCCCCTGTATATCTGTTCAAATGAGATGCCAGTGTTATTTTATTTCGGCCTCATTAAGACGACAATTTATCCCTGCCCCTGTATATCTGTTCAAATGAGATGCCAGTGTTATTTTCATTTCGGCCTCATTTAGACGACAATTTATCCCTCGCCCCTGTATATCTGTTCAAATGAGATGCCAGTGTTATTTTCATTTCGGCTTCATTAAGACGACAATTTATCCCTCGCCCCTGTATATCTGTTCAAATGAGATGCCAGTGTTATTTTCATTTCGGCCTCATTTAGACGACAATTTATCCCTCGCCCCTGTTATTTTATATCTGTTCAAATGAGATGCCAGTGTTATTTTCATTTCGGCCTCATTTAGATTTATCCTGGCCCCCCTGTATATCTGTTCAAATGAGATGCCAGTGTTATTTTCATTTCGGCCTCATTTAGACGACAATTTTATCCCTCGCCCCTGTATATCTGTTCAAATGAGATGCCAGTGTTATTTTCATTTTCGGCCTCATTTAGACGACAATTTATCCCTCGCCCTGTATATCTGTTATATCTGTTCAAATGAGATGCCAGTTCAAATGTTATTTTTCATTTCGGCCTCATTTAGACGACAATTTATCCCTCGCCGCCTGTATATCTGTTCAAATGAGATGCCAGTAGTGTTATTTTATATTTCGGCCAGTGTTATTTTCATTTAGACGACAATTTATCCCTCGCCCGCTGTATATCTGTTCAAATGAGATGCCAGTGTTATTTTTATTTCGGCCTCATTTAGACGACAATTTATCCCTCGCCCCTTTATATCTGTTCAAATGAGATGCCAGTGTTATTTTCATTTCGGCCTCATTTAGACGACAATTTATCCCTCGCCCGCTGTATATCTGTTCAAATGAGACCAGTGTTAATTTCGGCCTCATTTAGACGACAATTTATCCCTCGCCCCTGTATATCTGTTCAAATGAGATGACAGTGTTATTTTCATTTCGGCCTCATTTAGACGACAATTTATCCCTCGCCCCTGTTTATCTGTTCAAATGAGATGTGATGCCCATATGTTATTTTTTCATTTGACGGCCTCATTTAGACGACAATTTATCCAAATCTGCTCACTTGTGATGCCATATATTTTTCATTGACGACAATTTATTACAAACACCGCAGTTGTATATAAACTAGGAAATTATAAAAATGCATGACAAAGTGGAAAAAAAATTCTGTGTAACTGTTTTCGTCCTCTAAACAGTGATTCTTAACGAGGGTCGTTTTTAAAAGGTTTCCTGGAAAAGAGAGGAGATTTATCCCTGCATCTGAACCAACGTTTGAAAGTTCAACTTGACATGCTGACAGATAGATACCTGGAGCAAGTGTAGTCAACACTCAGGATTTATATATATATTTACCGGGAAGTAAAAAAATCAAATCTATTTCCATACCTGATGATGTCTGTATGCGCAGATGAAAGCTTGTAAATAATTAAAAAAATACCTTATGCAACTGGAATTTATAAACAGGAATCATAACATTCATCTACAGGTTCGGGGTTAATGTACTTTATTAAATTTGTTTGCGAAGATGCAATCTCGCCATTGAAATCATTAACTTCTATATCTGTTTTTTGTATGAATGATTCATGTGCAATTCAATTTACATTACAATGTAATGTAAATTGAACTGCACCGCATAATTGATATTAAAATAACTGATCCGACGCGCAACTTTCGGATAATAACTGTGACATTCCTGTATTTATTGAACAATTTAGTTCATGCCACATTGACTGAAAAACCTACCAGTACAAAAGAATTCTCCTATTACCAAATTCGTACAAAAACGCACAATCTTAAAATGGAATACTGCTGCCATATATGGTCTGTTGGTGAGATCGTTTATCTCCCTGTCCCTTAGGTTAAGTGATTCCAAGCGGTGCCTGAAAAATCTCCTTAACTTTTGGGTACTTTAGTTTTTTAAAGTCAAATTTCGATACAAAGATTCACAGTTTTCCTCCTCAGACTGACGTTCATTAATTTTCGACATTAGTGTGAGTAAGTGTAAAAATTGTCCGTAAGGTGGAGTAATGGATAGCAGTTAGGATTGAGAAATCGGAGAGCCGAGTTCGAATTCCAGTCGAATCCACTGCATGAAAGATATGAATTCTCGTCTTCTCCAGCCAGATATGAGTAAATACCAGGACTGACCGCGTTCTATAGACTTGAATGACAACTGGTCCACATTTGGTAAACATTTTATCTCTATCTATAAAAGGCAGGATGTGTGTGTGTGTTTGTAACGAATGCACGGCCGCAATTCCAGATACTGATTCCTTTTATCTCTATAAAAGGCAAGATGTGTGTGTGACGAATGCACGGCCGCAATTTTCAGCGGATTTGCACCAAAATTTACATGCACATGCTCCCAGTTAGCGCGAATGCCAAGACCGACTTTGCATTTCCCAACTCCCATCGGTAGTGGAAATAATCGATTTTTTCATGCTCCTGCGGCAGTTTTCATGTAGTTTGTGGCCATTTTCTACTGGCCAGAGTGAGAGCCTATAGCTGGTTGCCACGAATAGGCAGGAAGATTCTATTGGCCAGCGTGAGAGCCAACAGCTGACTGACACGAATGTTAACTAGCATGCTAGCATGCAAAAAAAAAATCCATAGCTGCATTCGTTACAAGTGGGAAAAATTTAAATCTGCATGGCACTTTACTCCAATTGGCTCATTCGCTTGCTTAAACTCAACGTTGATTCTGATTCCGCAGAACTGGGTTGGGTGTGAAAAAGTATTTGTTGTTAACATTCTTTTTTCATTCGGTTTTTCCAGTTACGAGTCCTTTTTTTTTAAAGCTGATCGTTTTGTGTTCATTTTGTTTAGTTCTTTTTTCGTAAAAGATTTAATGTTTAGTATAGACCTTAGAAAAGTTCGCAGTGTGAGATAGGCAAGAAGTAAGGCATGTAGCAACATCAGCATGGAAAAGGGCACTCCTTTAAAGGCAAGGAAGGGCAAAAATATTTTAAGTCAAGTGATAGCGATTGCTGTATGAGTCGTACGATTTTTGAATCAAGCACGGACAACGCCGGCCCATGCTGCTAGTATATATATATATAATATCAAATCCATAAGTGAAAAGGAGATCTTTTTTAATATTAAATATTAAAAGGATAGATCCATGAAGAGAGCTCAATGTATTGTATACAGAGCAATACGATATACATCAAAGGAAAAAATCACTAAAAATCCGATGATAAATTTATTTCGGCAATTAAGATTTTAATTCCTGCCTCATCAAACCCGAATTAGAAAATGGTTTAAATTTGTCCAGAAAATATGTTAAAAAATTTTTTTTTTAAATAAATCACAAGAGTACAGGAAATAAGTCTAAACTGCTTGACCTAGAAAAATGTCTGTGGATTTATATTATAAAAGAGATGGGTGGGGAGGCAAAGTGTCAACACAATGGACTGCGGTGAAGGAAGTACAAATGACAGCTCGTGAAATACATTGGAATCCAATCAAAATTTATATCCTCATCATCATCATCTAATTTACGTCAAATAATAACAATGATCATCACATATATAAAAAAGGAGTGAAAAATTCAAACCTCTCTCTCTCTCTCTATATATATATATATATATATATATATACATAAATCATGCAAATATACACATCCATACAAACACACAAGTAAACTCATATATACAATACATACACATATACATACATACATGTATACATATATACACATATATATATAAAAATTACACATAAACAAACATATAAAACTTGATGCCATATACATACATAAACATACCCACACATAAACACCCAAACATATATATATATATATATATATATATATATATATATATATATATATATATATATACAGACACACAGGTGGGCATATATATAATTTTTATACATAACAATAAAAGATATATATTTTAAATAATGCACTCACATATTTATTTATATATACATATGTCAGCCAACACATATACACATAATACACACAAATACATTTATAGGCTTTACATATACTTGAGTGTTTAAAGCGGTACATACACATCTAAACATATACTCATATCCACATAACCACACAAATATATATACATATATTTAATGATATTAATTTTTTCTTCTAGGTACAAATTACAACTATTTCTGAAGCTGTGGGGGGATTTACCTATAATCTTCCATTCTATCTGTGGGGTGAAGTTTCTTTCCTTTAATTCCCAAAAATATTTACAAAGAGCTGTCTGGTGTTTTAGATAAGGGTCAAAGAAAGAATACTTGTGATTGGAGAACCTGTGCTTCCAGATCCCAGCGGAAATACCGATATATATTTTATTATTATTTGCATTTTCTTTCTTTCTATGGTGGCTTGGTATATAATATTTTCGGATTTGCATATACCTTCAACTGAGCAATTGTTTTTGGTTATACAATTACAAGAGGGTTTGCTATCTGCTTGGTTATTGTTATGAAATTTGTTTAATATTTTATTATTATGTGAGTTAATATTATAAATGATATTTGTGCAGAAGTTGCTAAATTTTAAGTTTTTCTATTAAAAATTATACTTAGTGGGTTATTTCATTTAATAAAGTATTGACCGATATTTATATTAGATCGTTGGTAGAAAGGGTTAAACTATATAACTTTTCTTTTTCTATATCTGGTTCTATTTATTTTAGTACTTTTATACATTCCAGCTAAAGTAATCTTTGTTTAAAGATAATTTTTTTAGGGGATCATTATAAATTTTTTTATTTTGATCAAAAATTTTATTATTAGAAGATAATCTATTGATTCTAGTATATAAAGTCGTAGAAATTTCTCTAATTATTGGATTTGAATGATTAGAATTAACGTTAATATAGTTTGGAGTTTCATTATTTTGTGATATGGTTCAAATGTCTTGTTCAAAATTTGAAATTTATATCTAAGAGATTAATTTAAGTTGGATGGAATTTCTATTCTAAACCCAAGGAATTTGAAAGCCCTGATGATTTTCTTTAGTATATAAGAAGATTGTCGACCATTACTATTAGGGATAACAATAAGTCCATATCTCTATACAGACCAACCTGTTTTGGGTCAATAATCCTACTAAGGGTCTTCAAAATATAGATGCCTACAAAGTCAGCAATTAAGTGAAGTCATAGGCACCCATAAGGACGTCGAAATTATCACTGTGACTTTTAATCGTAGTGGAATTATTATTAGTTAATAATGATTTTCTAGAGATTAATATAACTTTAAATTCATTCTGCATAGATTTTGCAAAATTTATACTTTTAATAAGAGATCTTTGGAAATGGAGGAGTAGAAATCTATTATGACGAAATGTGGCCTTATTTATTATGGAACCATTTAATAGTATCGGAAGAATCTTTCCACAGATTGTTATATGAAGATTCTTGTATTGTGTTGATTATTCTTTTAATTATATTTTTAGAAATTAAACCTAGTTTAGTTTTTGAAGTCATCAATATTCATTTTTTCGCACAACTAGCAGTATCCTGGTTAATTATAGAAATTGTATCAACATTTTTGTCTAGTTTGTATGTGTTGGTGATTTTATTTGAGAGATGTTTGTGATAGAGGGATTGATTTTATAATTATTTCTCGATTTGTAAGCTCTGACCCATATTTCATCAGACATTTTAATAGGTACAATGTCTTTGTTTACATTATTTATAAATTCAATGGGTGATTTTCTAAAGGAAATTTTTTTAAGTTTAAATTATCCGCTTTAAAAGGATCTAGGAGTTTGTTGCTAGATGGAGTCGTTTGAGAATTAAGGTTGTGTTTTTATTTTTTGCAGAGTGGTGTTCCGGAAGATTTTAAGTTCCGGAAGTGTTTAAGTTCCGGAAGAGTTTAAGTTCCGGAAGAGTTTAAGTAAACATATGATTTGCAGTGTAGTCTTTTTATGAAGTCTATTATTTTATCCGTGAGAGACAGAGTAAATGAATGTAAACACGGGTAGGGAATGGTTTTTAGAGAATAATCTGGAAAAAAAATATCCATTTATAATATAATCCGTAAATAATTAAGATTTTTCCTAATTTCCAAATTGGAATATTGTTTACTATACATGTTCTTTTGTGATTTAGTTTTTCATTTTGTTTTAATATATTGTCTAGATAAATTTACACCATTTTTAAATTACAGTCTGATGAAGCAAAAAAAAAACTTGCCAGAAATAAATTATAATTTAAAATCAAGTTTTCGATGATGCATTAAATTTTTCTTTGATATATATATATATATATATATATATATATATATATATATATATTGTCAATTTGAAAAGTAGTCACGTAAAAAATATTTTTTTTATTGTTGTGTTATTGATAGATTAAAAATTTGGATAATATTCAATAGGATTCATCTATGAGGATTTTCCTTCTTGGTTTGAGTTATTTTCTATTCGTTGTTCCGGATAGTGGACAATGATAGACTTGGTCGATAATATTATAAATATTAATCTAGAAGGCTTTTTCCCTATTTCACATTTTCTATTGAAATTACAAAGTTAACAATTTATAAAAAAATCAATGGAAAATGTACATTGAATCTGTCAACAAAACCAATAGAAACAATATTTTCACGTGACAGTACTTGATGAAAATTTTTATTTGACAATATCAATATAATAGCGAGGTTCAAATTAAATTCTGGTAGTTTATATATATATATATATATATATATATATATATATATATATATATAAATCCCGTCTGTTCTATTTTAATATTTTTTTCTCACATTTCTTGTCTGTGGAACTCCATTCAATTTCTTACTTCCCTGATAACTACAATTTAAACTCAACGTCAATGGTTTCAGTCGCATATTTCCGCCATCTTCTGTCTTTCTGAACCCTGTTCCTTTATTGTCCATTCTTTTCACTAAAGTCTTATTCTCTTTTATTCCAAGTAACCCATTTACGTCTTAGTGGCATTATCACCTTGCTTGGGGTGAAATGATAAATAATCCTTTCTTTTAAAAAAAAAAAGAAAATAGTATGCTTTTTTCTGGACATGGAGAATCATGGCTCTCCACAGATTCCTTTTCATAATTATTATTTGTAAATTGCCACGCCGTCTTGGGAAAGATAATGGAGTTGATAACCGTTTGCCTTCCATGATTTTCAAGAATTTTCCTTCTCTTAAATTGGTTGCAACCTTAGTCTAAAGCGTCTAGTCCACTCTCAATTTTAGGAAATGTGCAATGATGGGTCAGAAATTTTGGATTCATGCCTATCGCATGATTTAGTCACTTCCCCTAAAGTCTATGGATTAAATAGCGGGACTCTATATTAAAAACGTGTCAGGAGGACCATTCACTGTCATATTTTTCAGTTATATTCATTTGACTAAATATATCTATATATACCAACAGACAAACAGAAAATGTCTCATATCGAGAATATTTAACATTGAACATGAGGAAAAATTAATTATTTTAATAATATGTGGAAATCTCCACTTTTTACCTGAAGACGGTCGCGAGACCAGAAACACGTGTCGTAAAATTATGTAAAACAAAGCATAATATTTTTTTTCTAAATAAATCCACATTACAACCAAAAAAGTTTGCGGCACCTCTCTTCTTTTTAATATACATACTCGTTGGAACCACTACATTATATTTCTTTTATATATATACATTTAAGTAATTCATCGAGTCTGATATAAACCTCAACAGAATGCAGAAAGCACTGGACGGCCGTTTCGTCCTATATTTGGGACTCATCAGCAGTGCGTATCCACTACCGAGAATTGAAACCCTGACAGTTAGATTGTCAAGCGAACATCATACCAACTGTTCCAAATGGGCCTCGGTATATATATAACACGATTACAAAATCCCAAAGAAAGTTTTGCAGTGTGGCGGGGGGAAGAAAGGGAAAAAACAACGACAAAAAAGCAACAAGTTTTTACTACGTGTGATATCTCTCTGCAGACACACACACACAGACACACATAGACACACACGCACAGACACACACACGCGCGCACACACACATACACACACACACACTCTCTCTCTCTCTCTCTCTCTCTTTCTTTAGTTATTCTCACAAATGCTACCCCAATACATCTTCGGATTTCAGTGACGTACTTTTCGTTCTCTCTTAGAACACTTCCCAGATATTTAAATCTTTGTGCTTGTTTGATTTTGGTAGTGTTGTGATATACAAAAAACCGTTAATAATTAAGTACATCTCAAGACTTCAACGTTAAAATAAAACAATATTTAATTACAACCGTAAATAAATGCTAAACTTACTTTAATTACAACCGCAAATAAATGCTTACAAAGAAGTAAAAGTGTCACCAAAGATAATTAACTATTTCAGTGAATACCTTGTTAGTAGCGCGGCTAGGCTTAACGTCCGGTAAAACCTAATTCAAAAGCCAAATCATCGACGCACAATAATTCACACTAATTCGACTGGATAGTTCCACTCAATAATCACTACAGTCACTAGCCTGACACCGCTATTTATACACCTGGCGGAAAACATTTATTCATAAGTCCAGAGTCTCACGCTCGAACCTCGGTGTCGGTAGTTACTCATTTTCTTCCTAAATGCGTCCCGTGGAATATGATAAACTACATCCAACTTGCTCTGATCAGGAAATTTTGAGGAGCGTGGAACCACCTCTTAATTGCTGATGTTCCCAGGTCCACCCTGACCAAAGGTGGTAGTACCTGTTGGGGTCCCGACTATGGGCAAATCCAAACTGGGGTCAAAACGCTATGTAAGTGTAAAAATAGGTTTTAATACCAGCAATAAATTTTTGTAAAATAAAATTATTACCAGCAATGAACTTTTGAAGAAAAAATATTACCAGCAATACTTTTTTGAAAAAAAAAAAAAATTTTAACACATAATCTATTCATACGAACCTATCCTAAAAATCTTGAATACATAATCTTAAATAACCCATTGAGGTGTTGACATGCCGTAAAACAAAATCAACCCAAAGCCTGATCTGCAAACTGATTTCTTCCAAAGAATACATATTCTATTGATACGAACCTATCCTAAAAATCTTGTCGGCATTAAATAACCCATTGAGATGTTGACATGCTATAAAACAAAATCAACCTAAAGCCTGATCTACAAATTGATTTCTTACAAAGAATACATATTCTATTGATACGAACCTATCCTAAAAAATTTGTCGGCATTAAATAACCCATTGAGATGTTGACATGCCGTAAAATAAAATCAACCTAAAGCCTGATCTACAAATTGATTTCTTACAAAGAATACATATTCTATTGATACGAACCTATCCTAAAAATCTTGTCGGCATTAAATAACACATTGAGGTTGATAAGCCGTAAAGCAAACCAAATCAAACCAAATTTTCCTATATGAGAGGTATCTCTGATTTGTTATTTGTATAGCGTACTCGGTTTAAAAATATATAGAAGCAATGAAAAATTGTCTTTCATCCTTCCTTTGTTGCTGCTAATAACAAAATTGGCGTAAAGTAATATCTTCCTCAGCAGCACTGTTGACACATCCTCGACAAATACGTGTTTAAATATTGTAGGTGGTTTGACTTTATGTGTGTGTGCGTTTTAGGCAGGTATTTTGGGGGCATATATTAAACATCGGTGATTTGGAAAATACGCGGGAAATATTTCAACTAGTTAAAAGAAAACATATCTTAGCGAAAGTAAAAAGAAATATTTGAATGATAAGTCAAAGATATTTGGAATGTTTTTCGTTAAGGCGTTGCATTAAGGTCACGGCGATGTAATTTATTCTTTTGCGCGGTTGACAAGTGAAAGGAAAAAAGAAGAAAATAAAAACGTGTTTACAAGAGAAAACTTTCTTTTCTAGGTGCGTCTTAAAATGTTAGAAACAAAGCAAGAATCTGGGATTGACAAAGAAAGAAAAAAAAGCAAATCCCAAAATAAAGGCGAAACGAAGCAAAAAAGAAAGTCAAATTTATTTAAGAAAAGAAAGAACGAAGAAAAAAAAAAAGAAAAAAGATTAGAATTAAAACAAAGAAAGAAAGAAAGAAAGAAAAGAAAGAAAGAAAGAAAGAAAGAAAAAAGTAAAAATAAAAGGGTAAAAAAGAAACTGAGAAAGAAAAGAAACAAAAGACAATTTAATAAAAAGAAAGAAAGAAAAATGGTGAAGAAAGAAAGAAAAAAGAAAGAAAAAAAGGAAGCGTGGCAAAAGAAAAGAAACTCAAATGTAAACAAAGAAAAGAAAATATAAATATTTTAAAACAAACTTATATTTTTAAAAGAAAAGAAAGAAGAAGATTAAAAGAAAGAAAGAAAAATATAAAAATAAAAAAAAAAAAATGAAAGAAAAAGAAATAAAAGAAAAGAAAGAAAAGAAAGAAAGAAAAAAAAAAAGTAAAAAAAATGAAAGAAAAGCGAATGGAAAGAAAGAAAAGAAAGATAGAAAAAAAATAGAAAAAAGAAAGGTGAAGTGGAAAGAAAGAAGGAATATAAAATAAAAAAAGAAAAAACTTATATGAAAGATAAAAAGGAAGAAAAAAAAGGCAATGAAAGAAAAAAAAAAGAAAAAGTGAGTCAGTTTGTAAAAGAAAAAGAAAGAAAGAAATAAAAAAAGAATTTACCCGATATTGAGAATGAAGGTGAAAACCAACGAAAGAACACTTTAAATGAGTTTTAGGAAAAAGAAAAAAAAAAAAAAAACCTAGCTTAATTATTTATTGTTTATATTTATTATATATCTTCCCAAACCAAAACAAAACTATTAAATAAGCGATATAAACAAATTTTTGCTACTTTAATAAAAATACCGATTAAAATAAAATAAATAAATAAATATATAAGATAAGAAATAAAAATAAAAAATAAATTAAGCAAAAAATAATTTAACCCAAATAAATAAACAAATAAACGACTTTGTTAAAATAACTGCCAAAATAGATACCCACAAACCACCAATGACCTTTATATATAAATAGCCGATAAAAAAAAAAAGCAAAAATGGTCTGATGATTTGCATCTAGCATGAAACAGACTGTCGCCTTTAAAAAGTGTTGACTTCTATATTCACTTTTATATTTATGTATATATATAATTATATTATAAATTATTTTGATTTAAAAATGTTCCAGCTATTTTAATAGCAATGTTTCAAAAATGGAAAATAAAAAGCCATAATTTAATTATGTAATTGTGTAACATATATATAATTATATATATATATAATTATATATAATTATATATATTATATATATATATATATATATATATATATATATAATATATACAATTATATATTTATTATGAAAATGGGCTCAAAAGTCCGACTGTTATTTTAAGACATTTTTTTTATTTTATACATTCTTTTATAGATAAAGCAGATTTAAATACAATTCTGTTTATATTAAAAGTCCATTTTCATAATGTGTGACGTCATAAATTTACATTTGATACGCCATGAGCAGATATGAATGTACGTGATCATTCATGGGAAGATTATAGTTTAAATACAGTAAATTCGACCTGCTAACCGGACGCATGAAAACCCCAAATACATGGTTGCACGTCAAGCTAAATAACAGTTCCGTATAGGATACAAGTTCGAATCCTGTCGGAGGACGAATATTTTTTGTGGAAATTTCTTGGACATTCAGTTTGAGTATTTTTTTATGTTAATACTGTTTTATTTATAATACAGGTATTTCTTAAATATTGGTTTTTTCTCTAAAAGAATATTTAAACATATAAAAATATCTTAATATATATCCATTTTGACCCGATACGTTTATTTTAAAATATAGGTAGGTTTGTCTGGCTCACTAAATTTGTATATATATATTTATATATATATATAACTTTCAATAATTTTTTTCAACACACATATATATATATATCATTTATTATATATATATATATATATATATATATATATATATATTATTTATATATATATATATATATATATATATATATATATATATATGAATACATATATATATTATATATATATTATATATATATATACATAATATATATATATATATTTTTATATATATCATATATATATATATATATAATATATATATATATATATATATATATATATATATAATTGGGGATAATTAATTCATTTGGTTACAGGAATTAAAAAATCTAATTTTTGCAAGGGGCATATCACTAATGATATATAAAAATAATATATTTTACTGGAAATTTTAAAAGATCAAAAGTTGGCGGGGGAAAGCGTGGATACAAAGCCCTCTACATTTGGCTAGACAGTCATCAAGCATCCCGAACTTATTTTTACGATTTCGCCATTCTGGAGTCTGTCGGCGCCCAGCAACCTTGTTGCCAGATTTTTTCCTTCTTCAAAAAAATTCACTGAATGGGTTACCAAAAGGATCAATTCATCAGACCAATTAACCATTAAAGTATTTTTAAAAGGTCTATTAACAACAAAGTAAACTAGTACGGCGGTTTTTTGGATTGACTGAAGCCGAGATGACCTCAACCAAGAACAAAAGTTGCCATTCATATAATTTAAAATGTGTTTAAAGCCTATACAAGAAAATCAAATATCCCTATCATTTAATTAAAGCTATCGGTTTGATTTAATTTAACTCAGGTAAAGGATGGTTTCCAACTTTTAATCGATGTGTTTTGATAGGCAACAACAATGGCGATCATCTCTTGGACTATCTCATTACGTAGAGTGTTATAGAATATAAGAATAAATACTACATGAACAATAAAAAAAACAAGAATGAAATCAAATGTGATTGACATTCTTTGTGGAAGAATTTGAAGTTTAAAGTTGATTGGAAAACAAGAAGCCGGAAGAAAGTTCCACAAGTGAGAGTGCTATTGAAAGAAATTGTAGAAAGTGACTGAATGATCACAACATTTATTTACTTAGTGAAATGGTTAGTAATGTTTTTCTTTTTCTCATTAACCCCTTGTGTCTTAGTGTTTGCATTGCCTATTGCCTTGCTTGGGGCGAGATGCTTAAAATTAATGAACAATAAGAGGCGTGCGGGTGACTAGTTACATTAAACACACAGAGCCAAGACAATGACGTAACCCCGTTCGTACCTTTTTAGATCCAGGAAACATACGGTGTTTGTTCAATTGCAATATTCAGCAGCCTATTAATAGACGGATCACCTTGCTTGGATATCGGTGTTTAGTGCAGAGGGACAAATTTAATCGGACGAAAATAAAAGACACGTAATTGCATCAAAACAATGCATGATATTTCGACCAGATTAAGACAGGCTAAAATTTATTCAAAATCAGTTGCCTCTTGGTGTTTTACGCTAGCTCGTTAGCCATTACATTTACGAACCCAGAACTACATGGATCTCGTGATCGTAATGTCACACACTTACTTCATGTGTTGTTCTATGCAGTGCTTATTAAATGGATACCGTTGACTAAACAATGGTTAAAAAAATTTACTATATATTTCATTTTTCTAAATATTTTTTCCCATGGAGTGTTTTTTTCAAACGACAGCATTTCAGGCTATATTTTAACAGTTCGCAATCTAGAATATCAATCAGTTATGTGCCATGCGTGATACACGCTTAGGCGATCATGTATCTTTCGATACGTGACTGACGAGGCAAAATTTTTTCTCGTGTAGGTTGCCATTTTCGTTAAAAAACCAGTTGCTATAAGGCTATAAACCCGGTCTGTCCTGATATTTACAAATAGAAATAAATTAATTAAAAAGAATAAGTCATATATTTCCCAACAACAACAGTCAGCCATTTATGGGCCATGCGTGATACATACCTTTCGTTCAATTCATACCTTTCTCAAGGGTATTAGTATGTAAGTGAATGTAATGTTAAACTGGAATTCGAACTCTGATCTCGATTTCTTAAATAACAACCAAAAATTCTCCTTTAAAATTGGTGGAAAAAATTCATTCATGAAACGCAAAATGGTGGGGGGGGGACTACTGAATTTAGAAAATATGAGAAAAATATTCTATTAATTAAAGTAGATAATAAAATAACAACAATTAAGAAGACATTGTATTTGAATTTTGAAGAGCAAAATCGATTGGAAAGCCTGGAGCTGGAAGAGAGTTCCACAATCGAGAAGTGCGACAGAAGAAACTGTTAGCATAGAACTTACGGTTACATCTAGCCATTTCAACTGTAAAACGATGAGACCTTGCTGCTAATCCAGTACTGCACTTAAATTCGCAAAGGATTAGCAAGGCTAATCTGGTGGAACATTACTACTGATTAGTGAGTTCAATCCACACAGGGTGTTCCATAAAACAGATTGGCATGAAATAATCCCACAAAGGTTGACCTATCATAGAATCAACCAACCAACAATTTTTTTGGCATAATGGTTGTAAAGCTAGTCTTTTGGGCATTTCTACTGAATAGTGTGATCGATCCTCACTGGGTTCCCCACTCTGCCATCCTAACCAAACCTTAAATAATAAAAAATAAAAGGCAGGACTAATATCATCATCATCACTACCACCACCACTTAAAGTAATTGTAGCTAAATTCTGTATACTCTAAAGTGTGTACCCATTTTAGGATGAATATATATATATTTTAATCATTTTTTAAAGCAAGCCAATAAAAGCTACTAAAAAACAAGGGGTTACTGAATGTGAAAGAATATGTTAATAAAAAAAACATTATTAAAGATAGAAAAAAAAAAAAAAAAAAACAGTAATTAACAGAAGATAACAATTGACATTGCCTTTTAAATTTTGGAATTCAAAGTTAACTGGTTTTACAAAGTGGCTGGTAAAGAGTTCCACTAGTGAGAAGTGCAAAGAAGAAACTGTTAGCATAGAACTTACGGTTACATCTAGCCATTTCAACTGTAAAATGATGAGACGTTGCTACCAATCTAGTACTGAAATAAATTTATAAAGTCTAGGTACCAAAGAGGAAAGCGATATTTATTCTGTTTAATACAGAAATGTGGCACAAGGCCAAAAGGGGATTGGGAAAGGACGGTCTTCTTCTCTTCTTATAACTTAGCTTAGCCGCAAACACTGACCCAATCATACGAAACAATATTCCTTACACCAAAACAACACATTCATACGTACCTTTCTTACTACAACCACCATAATACCTCTTTGTCTATGAAAATACTAACTAGTCCCCATATTTACAATTCGTTGTCTGTGGGGGAAGGGAATAAAACAACAATTCTAAAAAAGTTAAGCCCCAATGAGTATTTACAATATGCATACAAAAAACTATTTACAAGAAACTAAAGAAAATAAGATTAGTAATAAAACCCCCACAATTACTAAATGTGACAGAAACATCACTTCACTGGCCGAAATCAATGCGGGACTATAATAGTATAAAACATTCATTCATCCCAATCACTCACACTGACATGCACTCATTCAGACACAACAACAAATACGAAAAAACACTCACGCGAAAACGAATATGCGTGCATCCACCAAAATAACCATGACATCACTGACCGCCTAACGAGGGAGGGGGTGGGGAATTAAACCTAATAAACTGAAAAAAATAGGGACAGAAATAAAAGGGGCCAATGAGCATACATATCCAAAGCTAAATTAACTGGAAAAGGAAAACTCAAAAGCCATCAAAAAGAAAACCTAAGGTTAACCCTAGTTTCAAAGAGTACCAAAGAGGAAAGCTCATCAGAACAATTAAATAAAAAATATCTATCCAAAAAACTTGGGGAAACAGTTACAGCAGTGGAAAAGGAAATTTTAAGAATCAAAGATAACATACATTGCAAATTCAATTTTGAATTTTATCAAGAATTTTCTAAATACATAGCAGAAGATATAGACCAGATGTGGCAACAATATTCCATAAATTATGAATATTTTATCATCTCGATGAGACATGCTTCCCAAAGTATTGGATAAGAATTAAACAGTCAAAGGTTGGTTGAATTAAATCAAAATAAACTTATCAATTCTTCACCTATAAGATACCAATAAGCATTTTTTAAAAAAAAGGTCCAAAGTGTGATCTTTTTATATTTCTCTATCATATCCTCTGAAGATAAATGATTTTACTTAATTTTATATCGATTCTTTTTAATTATAAAAAAATCTAATTTTGTCCTTTGAAATGTTTATCATATAATGAAAAATAGACACATTTAAAGTATTCAGTTTATCATGTCTGTCTAAGTTGATCAATATTTCACTATTCCTTGAAATGACATCATCATAAGAATAAATTTATTGTTTTTATTGATATCAAAAATTTCAATCTAAATTTTGGAGATGAGGAATGATCATTATTTAAACATGTAAAAATAACCCTATTACTTAAAAAAAACAAGTATTATCGAACAAACTTTTATTAGTGAGAGAGTATATTTTTCAAAATTAGTATTGTTCAACGGTGTTACTATGGTTGTATCTGCGTTTACAATTTCTCTACTAAATCTTTGGAGCATTAATCTTGACAAGATTATTCGTTGAAATAACAAAAGTTCTACAAGCGAGAAGTGCGATAGAACCTCTTCCTGTCAGCATAGAACATCATGGTTTCATCTAACCAATTCAACTGTGAGTTGATGAGATCTCAATGCTATTCTAAAGTACACTTAAATTCATAAAAACTGACCATAGTGAAGAAGTTTATCAGAACAATTACCATAAAAATTTATTATACCATTGATGTTTACGGACGATAATGGTATTATAGTTATTTTTTTTTAAATAACCCAAAGTTTTAAATTTTATACACAGAATTTTAAAGTTGGACAAATTCATTTCCTTTTTCCATGACAAAAATTTTCAAAGGAGAATTTGAATTGAATTTTGTTCATATTTTAAAAAGCCATTAATAGTTAATTAGATAAATTTTTGGATAGATAATAGATAGATGGATGGTTGTCTTTAAAAATTTGAAGATAGATGGATAGATAGAATAGATAAAAGAAGAAGATTTTTTTTTTTTTAAGGATAAATCTTTGGAAAAGATCTAAGATGATAAATGGATATGAGTTTAAAAGATGAAATTTTTTTTATCTTAATGATGATTATAGATTTAAAAATAGATAAGAAAATGGATCAATGGGGAATTTGATGAAAATTTATATATTATAGATAGATGGATGGATATTTATTTTGGATGGATTTAGGATTTATGCTGGGGAGGATAGGAATTTTAAAGAAAGATAGATGAATAGATATAAGATTTATGAAATAAAAAAAAATGGATAGATAGAAACATTTTCCATTTATTGGATATAATTAAAACTTTTTCTGAAGATATTTTGTTATAGATGAATAGATAGATAGATAGATGGATACGACTCATTGGCTGAGATAGATTGGTCGGGATAGATGATAGATAAATATATGGCCATAGATGGATAGATTTTAAAATAGCTGAATGATAGATAGACAATGGATAGAAGATAGATGGATGATGGATACCAAGATGTTCTTTTAGATAGATAAATAGTGCATATTTAGAATGGATTGGATGGATGGATAGACAATGAACAAGGGTATTTTAATAAATAGTAAGATGGATGAATAGACAAATAGATGGATTCTTTGTCGTCAAATGAAATAGATAGATGAATAGGATCATTTTTAGATGGATAAAGTTATTATAAAACAGAAAGATACAAAAATGGATCTGATGAATACATAAGAATAACCATGATAGATAAATGATTTTTCAAATATTGAAGATAGATATTGATATTTTGGATTGTTTTAATTCTTCAAATATATAGATAGATGAAATGAAGTTATTTTTTAACAAAAATTACAAAGATGAATAAAAAAAATATGGCTGAAAAATCAAAGTCTTTGTGTAAGAAAACTTGGAAATTTTATATTAATGGATGTTTAATTGAAAAAATTGATGTTTGAATATGCTGATATTTATATAAAATCAGATAGATAGATTGAAAGATAAATCTCATTTGAAATTGGGGATGACGGAAAAACATCATTGTTTACACTTTTTAGAAAGATTATTTAATTAAATAAGTGATTCTATGTAAACAAATATTTCATTTTTCAAATATCTGACATATTTGACAATCATTGGATAAAAAAGAATATGGAAATAAATAGAATTAACATTTTAAAACTCCTTTTTTGAAGAATATTTTTGGATAATTTTAGATAGAAAATTAGGATAGAAAATATTTAGATGATAGATTAGATGAATGAGATATAGATAGATGTATGAAAAGATTTAGAAATTCTGAAACTTTTAGGTCAATTTTTTCTTTATATAGGTGTTCAACGAGTGAACGTTGATAAAGATGAACCTGAATCAACTATAAGTTCATCCATTTTTGGGATTTTTACCTAGATTGATGGAATTCTTTAATTGACATAACTCAAATAATTTGTTTATTTGAATTTACTTCTATTTCCTGATAGAAATAATTTTACAAGCCCACGGGCTAAAGTTTTTAAGATAGAAACAAGATTCTTAAAATAAAATTCAAATATATAATTTAACAATTAATAACAAACAAGCCGTTCATTTATGCAAGAAAATATTATCATAATTTGGAGACAATTTGCAGAGAGGACATCAATATGAACTTTGACAATTTGCTTGCATTCATCTGGAAAAAACTAAATATGGACTTATATAACAGTCGTTTTTTTTTCTTTTTCTTTTTGGGGTGAGTTTACTTAGAATTTCTCAAAAAGTGCCGATAAAATTGGTACATCAATTTACAAAGAAAAAAAAAAAAAAAAAAAAGACGAATATGTTGGTTTAAAATTAATTTTTTAAAAATGAAAAAATTTATTGAATCTTTTATTTTTTTTTAATTTTAAAAACTAATATTATTATAATTAATTTAATATTTTCAAATTAAGTAAAAATATTAATTGTTAAAACAAAACAGTTATAATGATGAAAACATAACGAAGGAAACATTTAAAAAATGCAGAATTATTTAATATATGAAAATATTTCAAAAAATATTTCCAATAATTAAAAATATTTTTTTAAAATTATTTAAAATTTTGTGTATTCAGGGCAGGGTTTGATGGAAATATACTGTACAAATTTTATATGATGAAAAAAAAGAAAAAAAATCTTTTAATTTCAAAATCAAATAGATTTTAGTTTAATAATTCAAAAATCAAAACATTTTGCTGCATTATTAACGATGTTTTGTTTTTGAGTAATAACGAATCAAAAGATGTACAGTCATTATATGATTAATAGTTTTTAATTTTTATTTTAGTTTTTAATTTTAATTTAAATTTTCCTAAGAAAAATATCAAAATAGTCTTTTTGTTTCTTTCCAAATTTAAAAAAAAATGTCCCTTGAATTTTAAAGCTATTGGCAGGGCGTGAAATATTTTTGTGAACTAATGAATGGAGAACCATAATAGTCATTTATGTTTTATAAGAAAAAAAGCTTCTTTACTGATTTCTTCTTGTTATCTTTTATGTTTTGTGCATTCATAATGCCTCCTGATAAGAAATAAATTTATTCTTTGTAGATCTTAGAAAAGTTTATCTACTACCCAGATTTTTTTTTATTTTTTAAAAAATGTATATCAAGCCTGTATTTTGGTAGTTAAGTTAGAATTTTTTTTCAATTATAGATATTGCTTTAAATATGCCCACATTAGGTATGAAAAAATAATTTTGTTGACCTAATATTTACAAATGACGAATTTACACATCTAGAAATTTCAACGATTTCTCATTCAACATATATTGAATAAATTAAATTGCTTTGAAGAAAAAAATTTAGCTAAATTAATAAAATGGTCTTTTAAGGCATTTATCAACACTCTCAACACAATTTATTTTGAAGTTGAATAAATGTGTAATAATTTTTTAAAAAAAAAAAAAAAGCGATACCTAAGGTTTAAAATGAATTTTTAAAAATGAAAAATATTTCTTAAAACTTTTATTTTAGTCTTAATTTTAAGCTAAGAGACTGAATTTAATATTTCCAATTGTATTTCCAAAACTATTTTAAAACTAATTTAAATTGACTGGAAGGAGTTTTTTTTTTTTCAAAAAGAGCTGATTAGAGTCCTTTTTTAGCCATCTTTCATGGCAATGTAATTCTCTTTATTAATAATCGTCCATAAAAAAAAATAAATCTTGAAAAAAAATTTATTTGAGAAATATTAGTTGATTAAGTATAATTAATCTGATTTAAAATAACTATTATTTAATATATCTTTTAAAAATTTATCACAACGGAATCCGGCCTTCTTCAGGTGGTTTTTAAACTGAACCCTTTATTTTTCGATCACTGGGTTAGACTGTTTAGTTCCACGTGCCATGTTTAATGGATTCAGTTATCGTTATCTCCTGTTAATTTCCTATATATTTCTCCACTGCCTTAACCAGGTATTGAACTCAATACTTTGGGTCCTGTCACTGGATCTAACCAACGCCTTTATCCACTGTGCCATGTGTCCTTGAGGACATCTGTGTATGAATTTCTGGGTATTATAAACCTAATGTCTTCAGCAATTTTTTTTACCAGTGCTCATATTGCAATTTTTGCTGTTATCATTCATGTTTTTACCCAGAGCTCATATTGCAACTTTGTTGTTATTATTGCTTTTCTCTGGCACTCCTTATTACTGGTTCCCATATTGTATTCATTTCTATGCTTGGTCGGCTCAAGAGATTTTTGTGACCTAGCATATGTGCTGATTCCTTAAGTTTACGAATTTTCCAATGGTGTTCTTTGTCTATGATCTCAACCTGATCTCACAGGGGGCAGTGATCTTCCTTCTCTCTCCATATGTGGTCAGCCACGCCTGATTTTTCCACTTCCCCTCGTGTTACAGCTTTCTGGTGTTCTTGAAGCCTTACCTTGAGGGAGCGGCCTCTCTCTCTCTCCTTTATATTCCTTTCCGCAGCTGCACGGGATAGCGTACACACAATCTTTAGTCATGTTCTCCTCTATGGGGGGGTCTTACTCGGGAGAGATATCTGCGAAGTGTCGTCAAGCTTTTGAAGGTTGTCCTGATGTTATATGGACCACAGATCCTTTGTATTTTCTCTGATAACCCCTTCTTTAAGGCAGACAGACTGTTTTCTGAGTGTTGTTGTCTCCTCTTGCAATATAACCCAATAAATTAATCATTATGAAAAAAAAAAGGGTATAGCACCATGTCTGGTAAGGAAATTGTGAAAAAAAAATAACTATCAGTTATGAGAAGACATAATAGTTGTTTTTTGAAATACGGTTACAAGTTTGAGATGTCTGTTTCGAGCAACTTTAAAATTAACTATCTGAGATGTTTTAACAAAACACAAATGTTGGTGGAAACAAGCTCATTAGAATAGCAACAAAATGGCCTTCAGAATCTAATCTAAGTTTTGCAAAACAGGAAGAATTTCGACAGGAAAAAATGGTGTATAACTTAAACCTAACCCATTCCACAATGTTTTTTTTTTTCTTAATATTCTTTGAAAAATAAAAGCATGAAAATCATGAACAATTGAATTTCAAATATGTAGCTCAAATACAGATAATTTTGTTTTTTTACTTTCCTCCATTCCATATTCTGTTTTCCATTGGACGGGAATTGCCTTACGAATTGAACGTTGCTGGTATAATTTTTTTGAACAATGAAAAGCATGACTCTCTACATGCTTCCTCAGTGTTATTCTTTCAAGATTTTATTTTTTACTATCCCCCCAATCCACTGTTTAAAAAGAAAAAAAGAAGGACCGTTGTTTTAATTTGTCGTTGCATTTGATGGAAAGAACTTTCCTTTACATCATTTTGACTTTATTTGTATAATCAATTTCAAATTGCTGTTTTTTTTTTATAGTTTTGTTTGTAGTTATTTATTTTTTTAGTTCTTGCATATACAGTAGAATGCCTGACAACCGAACTGATAAGGCTTTCCGGATATAAGAAATTGGTTACAGCGTCCGGATATGAGGGATTCCGGATATAAGGGATTCCGGATATGAGGGATTCCGGATATGAAGGACACTAAAACGAACAAGCTGACCGCTCATGTTTCTTTATACAGTAAAATCCTGATCTGTGAACTGATAAGGCTTGCCGGAAAAAGAAATCCATTACAACGTCCGGACAGTTGACTTTATAGGATACTAGAAGTTACACTAAAACGAACATTCTGACCGCTCATGTTTTCTTTTATAGTAAAATTTTAACCGAACTAAAAAGGCATTTTCGGATGTTGTAAATTGGTTACAACGTCCGGATATACATAATTCGGAAATACAGGATTTAATACAACCATTTTTCGGATATGAAAAATTCGAATATGAGTTTAAACTAAAACGAACAAATCTGTTTAGCGCTCATGTTTCTTTAAACAGTAAAAAATAACAACCCATTGATAAAATTTCCGGATATGAGAAATTGGTTGCAACGTCTGGATGTTACTGGGATCCGGATATGAGGGATGATGGATATGAAAACCCTGAAAGAAAGGCCAAAATCAATGTTTCTTTAAGAAAAATCTAACAACTGCAGAAATAAGGCTAAATTCAAGGGATTGTTTAAAATGTCCGGATTGGGTTATATATTTAGATTAAAATAAAGAACTGAAATCATTTTTTTAACATTTATTTTCAATGAACCATAAACAAAATAAGAGAAAAATATAACGGAAATTGATTTTTCCAAAAAAATACTGTTATACAAGGAATGACGTTCGCTTTCGTCATTGAATTGAACATAAATCGCCAGTGAAGCATGTTGAGGAAAAGGTTATTATTGATTTAATAAAAAACCACATGACCAGCCTGGAAATGAAGAACTATTAGGAATTTAGCTGACGTCTATTGATATCGAAATTTCTATTCTATCCTATTAAGCGAGTTCGGAAACCTTTATAGTCTATCCTCTAGGACTATACGGCCCAATTCTCTGTAAGATCTCTATATTGAAAAGCAAATGCTGTTATAGTGGTACTGTGTTATTCGAAGACGTCTGACACCAGTATTGTTCAACATTTTTAAAGTTGTATCTGCGATTGAGTTTCTCTTACAATGGCATTACGAAAGTGATAAATATTTTTTGGAGATTATCAAATTGGCAACGAAAGATGTGTACAAATCTAGAAAAATGTGTAGAAAATAGAATTTCCGACAAAAATTAAGTATGCAACGTATGTCAAAACAAATAATGTAACAAGGTTTTTTTTAATATGGATGTTGCATAAATTAATGTATTTCTAATATTCATTCTCAAATTTTTCCTAGACATTTCGTTTTGCTTTTTGTTCTTTAAAAATTAGAAAAACGAACGACAATAAAACAACTCTGCGTGCGTTTTGCAATCGTCATAGTTGAATGAACATTGATTTCCAAAAAACTGTTGAATTTTTCAATATCTATGTAATTCGTTTTGGAGGTTTTATCAAAACATGTTTTTTATTTCCAATTTAATGCGATTGTAAAAGAAAAGTTTCTTTGGAAGGTTTATCGGATTCAATGTTTTTTCTTAATGTTGAAGATAGCCATTACGGTTACAATGAACTTTCATAAAGTTCTAGTTTTGTTTAAAATTACCACATTTTGCGATAACTCGTTCTTGTTCTTTTCCTCTTATTCCCATCATACATTTGCACCAATAAAGCCATTAGGGTGAAATAAGCATAAGCAATTATTCGGAAAAACGGAAATTTCAAAGACAAAGTTTCAAATCACCCAAATATTTCAAATTCACATCAAAATTACGTCAAAGATTACGGGGATTCTGGAAAGAAAAGGCTTCGGAAAATGGCTCATTCAAAGATATTAAGCACGCCGGATATGGAAGATTCCTGATATGAAGGATTCTGGATATGCAGAATTCCGGATGAGACACTCAGATATAAAGGTTCCGGATATGAAGAACTCAGGTTATGATGGATTTCAGATATGAGGATTCGGATATAAGGTTTCCAGATAAAATCGGAAATCAAGATTTCGGATAAAAGGATTCGGGACATAAGGCACTCCAGATATAAAGATTCCGAAAATTTAAAAAAAACTCAAGTTATGAGGTATTTCGGATTCAATTCTGGATATAAAGGATTCCGGATGTGAGAGGAAACTAGGTTAAAAAGAAAATGTCTTAAAATTACCTTTTTAACATTACGGAAGTTCTCGTCATTTTTCTTCGTTTGGGGCAACGTTTCGGCAGTTTTCCGTCCCGCTCAAAAAGTGGTTAATGATCGAGTCTTGCTCTTTGCTTTAGCTCACTTTAAAGACTGTTCTAGTTCCATTATGAAATACTGGAATTTCAATTAAAAGTTATCTCCTGTTCAGAATAAAAATTTCATCTATGATATGAGTACTTCAACAGAGTTACAGGTGTGGATTTTACAACTATATCTAATTTTTGCAAACGCGTCAGTATTTCGTATCATTGACAAAGTTATGAGGACAATATTTCCATCATAGATTAAAAAAACTCTACGTGCTGTTTAATTTATTTTCACCAATTGATAAAATGGTAATAAGCTATTGCTTTTGAAAAATACTTTAAAAAAATACATGTGCTATTTTTTTCATTTTCCAAAACAGTTCGTGACATTTTAAAAAAAAAATTTTTTAGTATTATTTCTTTTTATTTTTTAATAGTAAAATATAAATTCTTAGGATTTCTTACTCTTGAGCATGCAACGTACAACTGGTCATGCATAATAATTTCTTTCTGGAGGCCAATATTCTTTAGTTTTTTAGGCGAAATTTTTTATAATTTCATAGTACATCTCGCAAATATATGAACTGGAAAAAATTTAAAAAATTTTATAAAAAACAAGATTGCATTTTATTAAATACTTAGTTTATTTTAATCATTAATATGTTTCAAAAAAACAGTGTTTTTTGATATGAAACAATATTAATATTTCAAAGATATTAACATTTTATACTAGCTTACCTCAAAAACTTGTTTATTTTGCTGACATGAGGCCTTCTCTCATTTAAAGATCAGCTATTTTGCGAACAAACGGAGAAGTGTAACAAAACTATTAATTGTACACTGCGCTTATAAATTTTCTCTATATAAACTGAAACGTTCTTGGAAAAATGGATCTGTAATGCTAACTGCTTAACACTTTGAGAGAGGTTGGACGGTGGTAGAAAAATGTGTTTCAACTTTTCCCAGCCACCGGTTAAACGGCGGTAGAGAAAAATGACCTGAATGTCTAGCCACCGGTTAAACAGTGGTAGAGAAAAACTGAATTAATGCCTAATGCCACCGGTTGAACGGTGGTAGAGAAAAAATGACGTAATGCCCAGCCACCGGTTGAACGGTGGTGGAGAAAATGACTTAATGCCGAGACCACCGGTTAAACAGTGGTAGAGAAAAAACTAAATCACGGTTGAAAAAGCCACCGGTTGAACGGTGGTAGAGAAAAACTTCGTTTGTCCGTAATGCCCAATCACCCGGTTGAACCGGTTGGTAGCGTAAAAAATGACTTGTCAGCCGAGCCACCGGTTAAACGGTGGTAGAGAAAATGACGTAATGCCCAGCCACCGGTTGAACAGTGGTAGAGAGAAAATGACGTAATGCCCAGCCACCGGTTGAACAGTGGTTTAGAAAATGGCGTAATGAAAGTCGCGGTTGAAAGTGGTAATAATAAAGCGTAATGTTGAGCAGTTGAAAAGTGGTAGGTTGGTGCAAAATAATGACGTAATGCCCAGCCACGGTTGAACAGTGG
>CAHIKZ030002223.1:0-2500 GCA_903632075.3 Acanthosepion pharaonis
ATCTATCCGTCTAACTATACCTACCTACCTACCTACCTACCTACATACATACATACATACATATATACATACATATACACCCATATACACATATATATGAATACATACATACCAAAACATACACACGCACATATAAACACATCTACATACACAGCTGCTTACATATTCATCTATCCATATACGCATACATATATATATATATATATATACATACATACATACACATACATATACATTAAACCGTCTTTGACTCTCCTCTCTAAAACTTCTCTGTTAAATTTTAATCCGCCACCTCCTCTCGTCTGTTACCCACCTCTATAGCTCTAACATTCGTCCCACACTCTCATACTTACACTCTCTCTAAATTTTATTTTTTATTCCCGGAGTTGTTTTTCTGTTTTCTTTTTGAATTTGTTGGTCTGATTTACGATTCCAAGGGAATAAATTACGACCATGGAATATTAGTGTTTAACCCTTTTTATTATATCCTTACTCTGTCCTGGACATTGAGTTCTACCTGGATTCTATCCTCTTGGAATTTTTTTATTCAAAAAAATATATATGTATATGTATGCATGTATGCATATATATTTATATATTTTGCATATGTATGTGTATATTTACTAATATTATATAATATATATATATATATATATATATATATATATATTATAAATTAATTGATTTAAAATATGGTTTTTCCGCCACACAGTTCTAACCATGTTTCAAAATGGAAGCTAAAAAGCCATGAATTTAATTTTGCAATTAAATTAAAGACATTAGTTCCATTTCATCCTCAAACAAATTTTTTGAATAACTTTTAAAATTACTGGGTTTTAAAGACACAGCTAAAATCACGTTTCCATGGTTACAGATAAATTCACTTCAACTGGACAAGGTGTGTCTAAACCATATTTTAAATCAATTAATTTATAATATTAATGCTCTGTAAATTTACATTGAGCACTATTTTGTAAAAATAAAAATACCTATAAGAACACCGGATTATATATCTTACTGTTTTATTTTTTTATTTTATATATATATATATATATATATATATATATATATATATATATATATATATATATATATACCCTAAAATTTAAAAGTATTGGTAAAACCAACAGTAGGTATGTTCAAGTATTAACTAAATAAAATTAATAAAAAAAATAAAACTAACAAACAATAAAACAAAAATCAAGAAAAACGATAGAGGAAAAAAGCGATAATAAAATATGAACTAAGAACAAACGAAATGACAAACACCTGCCCTAGCAGTAATATATACTAGTCTATTTATTCTGCGTCACGATTCAAATAATTTATATACATACAGGGGTTGGATAAAATTATTAGAACAAGTGCAAATTCCATTCCTATATTTCAAAGATCTATTATATTAAGAACTTTAACTAAAACTTCGTAATTACAGGTTATATTTATTGTAAATACGTTTATTTATCTAATTTACTGTTTTTGTCTTATTTATTTTTAGAATTTAGTAAAATTTAATCTAAATGCATGACCTCTCCGAGTTCGAAAAAGGGCAAATTGTTGGAGCTCGCATGGCAGGAGCCTCGATTACTAAGATGCTGAAGTGTTTGGTTTTTTTCAAGAGCTACCATATCAAGAACTATGACAAAATTCAAGAAAGAGGGCAAAACCTCTAGCAACCGTAGCAATTCAGGCTGGACTTGCAAACTTACTGACAGGGACCGACATGCATTGAAACGCAATGTGGCAAAAAATCATCGAATTACTGAGGCCAAAGTGACTGTTGAGTTGAATAATCATCTGAACAGTCCAGTTAATACTAAAACTGTTCGTCGTGAGCTCCATAAGAGTGGATATAAGAGCCGCCGTAGGGAAACGTCTTCTCTCCATTTGCAAATGGCTGCATCTTCCAAGACTATATATAATGCTCCAATACATACCGCTCGAGTGGTTAAGAATTGGCATGAAGAGCCTGAAAGTCAGCTAAAACATACGAAGTGGCCTCCCCAATCTCCAGATATCAATATTATTGAACATTTGTGGTGCATTCTGGGGCGACAAGTTAGGAGCTGCTATCCTCTACCGTCATATCTTAAAGAGCTGGAGAAGGCGTTAATGGAAGAATGGATGAAAATTCTTCTGGATGAAGTTAGGAAGCTGTGTGATACCATTCCTAGACGTATTAAGGTTGTATGTGTGGATAAAGGAGGACCAACTTCATATTAAATAAATTTTCTTTTGAATTTAACAAGTTTTTCAATAATTTTGACTAACCACTATATATATATATATATATATATATATATATATATATATATAATATATATTAATATTATTATTAATTAATTTATTAAAGAATATCAAACACTTAAAATCCCATAGGTAATAATTTAATGAAAGCTCTAAAACAGAGCTTGATGGAATAAAAATTATTACCTATAGGATTTTTATATATATATATATATATATATATATATATATATATATATATATATATGTGTGT